>CADDXX010000056.1:1708547-1772178 GCA_902810485.1 Alauda arvensis
ACCCAAACCATTCTATGATTTCATGAAAAATCAGCTACCTACCTCTGGACAATGTTTGTCCTTGTCAGTATAATAAGAAAAATGAAATGAATATTTATATCTCACAGTGAATGTGCACACACAGGATAAGCACTGCTTTCAGAGGATTGTGGTTTTTTTTCAGATTGTCTTTTTTCCTTTCTACACGCTTTCACATCAACTCATTTTATTATTCACAAATAAGATAACGGATGTTCTGGGCACTCCTGGATATTTTAATTCTGTGGATAAAACCGTGGTGGAAACAGAGTAAGAAACTATTATTGGAACCAGAACAGAATGTCTCTAGGAAATAAATTACAAGTAAGAAAAAGATGGAATAGGGAGAAAAGCATTGTCTGGTTTCTGACTGAGTTTTGGAGTTCGTACTGCTGCAATGCCTTGCTTCTCATAGGAAACTGTTACTTTTTACTTAGACTAAGACTTCTGTTTATCCCTGATGCTTGATGTGATTTAACTGTTCTACAGTATTTTCTRTGTGTGTGGATAGACTTGCAGGTAATGAACAAAGGATTTGGGGTGTTTTCCTTTAGTGGTCAAGGCTGAAATTTTACCATTTTTCTCTCCTAGAAAATTATTGAAATTAAGTAGGATAGTTCTAGTTCATACCAGATTCATTCGTTCAATATTTCAACAGGAAACCTCTTCAACTTTTTTGAATCTCAGTGTACTAGTCTCCTGACTCTTGAGTAACTCCTTAAATCTATATGCCTTAATAACATAGGCATGGACACTTGTACCAAGTGCCCTTCTGAAAAGAACTACAGAATTATTTCAGTTCTTTGTAGTTTGAAAAATAAATGATAGAAAGACAAACTACTTAGAACTACTGTTARAACTACTTCTCCAGGTAATCTTGTGCATCACCTGGAATTTTCTAGCCTTTGGCCATGTGCAAAAGAAAGTATGAGACATTGACAAGCTTCATCTTAAATTATGGCAGGGGAATGATACAGAGGGAATGGGTTSTATGGGGAGTTCTGACCTGCTGAACAGGGATTCTGGCACCTCAAAATCACCATACTTACTTGTACAAAATACTCTCCTAAAAAAGTGCATATGAGCAGAGAGGAGAATCCTTGCCCAGTTATAGCTATAGGCTGCATTATATGGAATTATTGCCAAATTATAATCCAAATAGAGTAATTCTATTAAATGTTTAGAGTTCCCACATTTTTCTTGCTCTAAAATGCTAGTGACCTGGGTAAAAGTTTGCTTTTTAGATATATTTTGAAGTCCTGTTTGCTTGTGGTAACTTGCTTGGAAGTTAAAAGCACTGAATTTTGAGGATTATTTGCAGTGATTACTTTTATCTTTTTGGTAGTTGTTGTCCAGGAAAGAACTTTTCATCTGATCTTTATGAAGGTGTTAATTCTGATCAACTGCTGTGTTTTTCCAAGTCCTGTGCAAAATGTGTCTATTCAGCCAAAAAGGCTCCCAAAAACAATACTGGCAGTGAAGGATGTGGGAAGCAGGGGTGAATGAGTTGCTGGTGTGCTTCCCCTTATGATGGAAAAACAGGGCTGCCTGGAGGAAGGATGTCTTTGGCTGATGGAACAAGACTTTGTGAGGTGCAKTTTTTGGACACAGGATACCCTGAAATCTCTGGAGGACAGAGGAAAGTTGACTCGTGAAATGTCTGGGACCTTGCTGTTYGATGTAATCTGAACATCTCCAGTATTTACATGAGAGAAGATATTAAATAAATGACCAGGACTTGTTTCAAATCACAAAGCTTGMCATATTCATGTAAGGGTGAATGCAGCAATAGTCTCTCTGGGACAGCTTCASAGCTACAGGGTCTTACACAAACCACCAAAGGCAAGTGAGAAAGACTGGTGTCCTCATAATTTTCCATTGAAAATCCATGATTTCCAGAGATCTTCTCCAGGGATAATGAGCAGCCACACTCCCTTAATGTGAACAAATTCAAAACAGAGAAGGTCTGAAGGCAGTGGGAAAAGAAACAACAATCCTGAAACAGTCTTGAATGTCTTTGACTGATTAACCTTCCTTCTGGGATTAATTGTGCTTGTGGGTCTGGTCCATTGTCCAATGAGGTCAATGAAAACACATCTTCAATCAGGAATTMTATTCTTGAAGTACACTCTTTATTTGGCTTCTGTCATCCCAAGATAGGCAAACCACTTATATGCAGGAATATGGTATAATGCAGCGAACTACAGTGCAAATGTGAAAAAAAGTCAGGAAGTCTAGAACAGTGGGATTTTTGAAAACAGAGTTATTTTATAGTTTTGTATATAGCATACAGAAGCAGAACTTCCCCTGTAATCTCCCCTTTTTGCAGTTGTGGGCAATACCCTCCAGATAATGGAGGCAATACCCTCCAGATAATGGAGGCAATACCCTCCAGATAATGCTCCAAGCTCAGCATATTTTAAATTATATAAGGGTACATAGCAAACTTTTCCCCCAAGGCACTAAACATTTGCTGTCAAAGTTTCAAAACCCTGCTACTCCTCTTCATTTGAAATGTGCCTGTTATRGGGTTTTCTTCTGAGTGGGACACACATAAGGTAGTTCCTCATTAACATAGTGACCTTATCACTCTCTACAACTCTACAACTCCCTGAAAGGAGGCTGTAGTCAGGTGGGGGTTGGCCTCTTTCTCCAGGCAGCAACTGACAGAATGAGAGGACACAGTCCCAAGCTGTGCCAAGGGAACTATAGGTGGGATATTAGGAAAATATTATTTACAGAAAGGGTGATAAAGTACTGGAATGGTTTGTCTGGGGAGGTGGTGGAGTCACCATCCCTGGATGTGTTTAAAGAAAGACTGGATGTGGCACTGGGTGCCATGGTTCAGTTGAAGTTATAGGGCATGAGTTGGACTTGGTGATCTTGGAGGTTCTTCCATCCTAGTCATTTTGTGATTCTGTGATTCACATAGTGGCATAAAGCTTACCTGAAAAATCTCTAAAGATAAGACTGAGAAGAGAATGTTCACTCATTTACATGTGTAAGAAGTTTCAGCAGCTGCTGCTGTTCAGTCACAATTATTTTTCATGAAAATGTTTGGAAACAGTTTTCAGTTTTTTAGTGTAATCAACTCAAGTTATTGCAGCTGAGGAAGATTTGTTGCTATCAMAAGTAAGCATGAAAAGGGGCATAGGAAATACAATTCTAAGTGGAAATCAGTAGCATTAACATGATTCTACCTACAGGTGAGTGGATGTTGCCTCCTTCTGGTCCATCATGCTGAGAGGGCAGCTGCATATGAATCTGAYAGGTATTTRTTTTATATGTACATAGTCTTGTTTKCCTAAAGACATCTGTAAAGYTAAATKATTGGATCTAGATGTAATTCTACAGTSAAGTTAGTATTGTTCTCAGAGTAGATCAGGGAAAAATTCAAATTGTGTGCCATGCTGGTTCTTAGAAGAATTTTTCTATTCCATCTAACTTGGATAAAATATTTACTGAAAACCTCTGAAGAGATAGAAAGATCTTCAGAACACTCATTCATCCTTGGTCAATTAATTATGGTAAAGGATCTGACCACTGACTACCGAAACACTGCCCAGCCTCAGCACTGTTGGCTGGAACRGGCTCAAAGACATTAACTAAATTTAACAGTAGTTATAGGTAAGTATTATTAAGTTTCTATGAGCAGATAAAAGAGATTCAAACTGAACTCAGCACTACTACTGAGATATTTGCAAATACTAAACATAAAGCTTTGATGTCTACCATTTCAATCTTGATTTAAATCTAAATGTRCATGTAATATGCCTGTGCTGTTGAAAGAGTATTTATAGCAGTAGAGAGCATTGCCTAGTCTGCTGAAAAGCTTGATTACCTACCTGCCTATGTTAGTTCCCCTGTGAAGTACAGTATTTCTGAAATGATAGGTGTAATTAGGGACATGCTTTCAAGAATTGAGACTAGGCTGCAGTAGGTAGTGTGGAGGAACTCTAGATCCAGCTTTATTCTTAAACTGATCTTTTCATTCTTGGCAAAAGCAAAAACTCCTGATGTAAAGATGAAATTAATTTCACCTTGGGAGCTGAAGTGTGCTTAAGGTAGGAAAGATGCACACAAATTGCAGATGCAGATTAAATGCTCTCTGCACCTCAGACCATAAAGAGATACCACAGCACAGTCCTTTGTCTGCCTTTTCTGTTTTAGCCCTAGGGTTGGTTCATGTCCATGAATATTTGGGTGTAGTATCTGTGCAGCCTATTCCCTTGTCCTCCAGTCGCTTGCCCACACTTTCCCTTCCCACTTGCAGAGCTCCTACTGATTTGTTATATTTGATATCTTTTGGTCTCTTACCACTCCAGCCTGAGCAGATACTGAGTGCTAGTGTTGCAGAGAGATTTTTGTTGGCCTTCAGATCTACAGCTAAATTTCTCATGATATTGTTCCCAAAAGAAAGCACCCTGGAAAATATTAGAGGACAAATCTGACGATGTGTTTGGGTTTACCATCATCTCTCTTAAGTTAGAGAGCAGCAGCATGTAGTGAATTCTGTCACCTTGCTCTCCACTTCTTTTTGAGATCACTTTCAAATATATAGAAGTCTTATTTATGAAGACATGAACTGATTAATTAGGAAGTGCAATGTGTTATGACACTTAACAGTTAATGTATTTGAGGAAAAACCTTTACATTTTTTGTATAAGTAATTACTAATTTCATTCTGTAACTTAACCATATTGAGGTATTGAACTTGTCCATGATGGAAGTAATGTGCCTAAGTTCATAAACCCTTCTTATTCTTACTCTATGTTGCTTCATACATCAGTAATTACAGAGGTAATTTTCTTTTGCTTGGGCTGAAAAGTCACATAACTGTTCTCTCTGTCTTGGCTCAATGTTCTTCAGTTTTATAGCAGTCCAAATATTAGCAAATCTGATTTGAAACATCTTGGAGGCTTTATAGGATAATCACTTATAGGACCTTTGTTTTYACACAGTATCAGCTAAAGAGCTGATATTTAACAGCAATTAAAAAAGAACTGAGAGGATTTTGCTTTTTACTCTAGCCCCATGGGGGTGTCTTCAGTTGTATAACTCAGATTCATGGTTTGAGGCAGAAAATTATAGCAGGTTGCTAGAAATGGGGTTCTATTTATCCTTCTAATAATCTGTGAAGCTTTAGTTTTATTTTTCAACATACGATGCTGATTCATTTTTCAACATACGATGCTGATTCATTTTTCAACATATGATGCTGATTTCATTTCTTGATACAGCAAATAAGAGGAACTCATTCATACACACTCCTTGTCTTGTTCCTTCTCTGCTTATGCTTTTCAAGCATTTTRTGCTCATATGAATAACATGGGCTTGGAAATTTACTTAGTAGTCAGTTTTTTTCAAGTGTTGGCCTCARTTTATTCTGATGGTAATAGTGCTTTTTTTAAAGATATATTTATTTTCATATTTGGTTTTCATCTGGAAGRGTTACTCATCTCACAGTGCAACTCTCTTGGGAAACCTATTTTGTTCCAGAAATATTTTTGCTGTCATTAGAAATGCTGATGGAATCTGTGTAAGTCATAAAACATTCWGTTACTGCTCTGTAAAAGGGGCAAAAAAATCTGCATTTTATTACAACAGCCTCTTTTTATTTTTAAAGTATTTATCTTGAAGAGAAGCCTTAAAAATGGTACTTGATTCAGTTCATCAAACTTTCAGTTTCTCTGAAGAACAGCAGTATGATCTCAGCTTTGATCCAATAGCTGTTGGAGATGTTATTTGTTAGTTATATTCCTGGAAGACTGCCTGCTGTGTAGAAAAGCAAGGGATTTTTATAAAGATTTAAGTAGCTAAGGCCAAACTTTTTTCTTAAATGGCACAGATTAGTGTTGTAGAAAAACAGCTGACGTTGCAGAAAGATGTGATAAATGGAACTTTGGAGCATTCCACTGTGTGCACAAACAGTCCTGAAGAATTTCCAGCTGGGACCCCTACCTGTGTCATGCTTCAGTCGATTGGGCTCCTGCTTCTTCTCTTTGGRTTTTTCCATTTTTAAGTCATCACAGTATATCATCTACCCTGACCACACCAGCACAATATAACAGTTATTGAAGATTAGCCTGTGGTTTTGTGTTAGAAATGCTCTATTTTTGGAAGTTTCTAGCTAGACTATAAAACCTTGAACAGGCTTGGGGTTAGAAAACTTCTGCACAAGCATTGTATWAAAAAATGTAATTAAAAATAACAGGCTGCATTTAGAAAAAAGTATATGCAACTAACTTATGTAACAGAACTCTAGTCACCCTCTGTGCACTGTGACTTCCCTAGTAAAGCATAATCTCAACAAGATTTTGCTTGTACATTTATTAAACCATTTTACCAGCTCGATGCATGCTTTTTCTACATACCTGTTGTATTCATTGATTTTCTGGGGAGTTTTTTGTTTTCATTTTTGGCATATGTTTGTTTCCTTCTTTGTTTTTAATACCTTGATGCACATCCAGACCTCTTTACCCGAAAGAGGTTTGTTGTTACAGATGTGGTGGGTGATGCCCCTATGACCATGGAAGCTGGCAGCTTAGTCTTTGGTCCATAGTTGGAGGTGTTTTCAATTCCTCTGTACCTCACCAATTACATTCATAAGAGTCTCCAGAAACTGTGAAGAAGTTGTGAGGTTCTAAAGGCCTTTTTCTGTCGTACTGTTACACGAAATAACAGCATGACACACAGTAATTGTGAAAGGAAAAAGAAAACTTTTACTTTGAAAATTAGCGATATATATCCAAAAGGACAAACAGGCAAAGACTGGTGGAGAAAGGTTCTGCCTCTACACACACACACTGGCTAATACAAATGCTTGTCAAGAAAATCTATTTCACTGAAAGGAATGCAAACATCAAAGCTGTTAGAAAAACAACACCTRTTATTTACGTAAAGACTATGAGAAACTGACTCTGAAATACAACTTATCAGAAGGCTTAAAAATCTAGGGTGACATTTTGCCATCCCTTTCKTATGCCAGAGGGATGCTGGCAGGAGGGATGGGGCTTAAGCAGAGCTGTGCCAGCACTCAGGCACTGCAAAGATGAAAACCCAGTTAGCCTTTACTGATTCAATAAAATATCTACAGAGCTTGGAGAAGARAGGAGTACCATGACCTAAATTTTCCATATCTAAATAACTAAGAGAGTAGYGCTTGTGGGACTTTTAATTTTTTTTAGAAGGAGGATTGTGAGAGTGGGGGATGACTTGTGAGTGTCATGTCTATGTTGTGGGAAAGCTGCCATCTCTGTTTTGGTTAGGTTGGTTTTTTTAATCTTTTCTGTTGTTTCCTTGCACGTCAGCCTGAGCAGAGGAATGGATGTGACTCCAGGATCACTGAAGCAGAATTGCTTCAAGCAAGGAGCCAGCTGCTGTTACTCAGATTTGGTACAGTAGGCAGCATGTCACCAAAGAAACAGTCACCTACCTAGGATCTGTTTTTTCCAGATCAGCACAAAAGATGATGTCACATGGCAGAGGAACCAGAAGGTTATAAGAAARAATAATGAAGCATTTCTGGCAGCTTAGGCTGAAGAAGAAATCTCTGCTTCAGGARCTCAGCAGAGTGGAAGGGAAACTGAATACAAACACAGCCCTGAAGGGAGGAATAAGATGATGTGAAGGAGGACAGTTTTCAGTCATTAAGGGTGGATTCAGCACACCTGACCTAGGTACTAGACAGCTTYCTGGTATCTGTTGATGCYCCTAACTGAGATGGTTTGAATCCCTGTTCAGTCACTGGAGATTTCCAGAAATGGATCACATGCWTGTGAAGTACTTCACATTGGATGGGTGGGATCCTACCTTTGGCAGATTTATAATCATCAGTAACAACTAMAATTTTGTCTTTTTAGTAAGAGGAGCAGTGTCTCAMTTTCTTCCAAAGCTTCTGTATGCTATGCATATATATATCTACTAAAGGGCTAACACACAAGGCTCCTATTTCTGGCATGTGAAAAGAATCTTGACTATTTGGTACTTTGCCGTGGGATGTGCAACCGCTTTTTTAAGTTCTTGATCTCAGGAGATATGCAAGATAGAGAATGCACCCTTTGGGAATATGCCACAGGGATTTAAGGGCTTCTAGACAGCTTAGGCTCCAGAGGCTTGCAAGTGTTACACATGTGAAGACTGGGTTCCCAGTAGACCATCTGAGCTTTCGACAGAGGGTGTGTGATTAGGTTTTGTCCCTTAGGATAATGACAGTCTCCATTTTCTTCATGCATATTCAGCATATATAATCTTCTAGGCTTGATTGATTTTTTTCCTTTCATACAGAGGAGAGGAATATAAGGTCATTGTTATTAACTTGACTTTGAGAGCCTGAGAGTCTCTGGAATCTGTCTTTAAAATACTTCTTTTTTCTAAATTCTTCAGAATCTTGTTCTGTAATGTTCAGTTGTAGTTGTGTGAATATTTTCTTCAGCAGCAAAGCTAGTTTAAACTACCTCCTCAGTCAAATAAAACATCTGTAATGACACTGCTGGAAATCACATAACAATTTCAATTGCATATTTCTAAGAATTATACTAATTTAAGATGGAGAGGTTAGTACTAAGATATGTATGGAAGTATCTATTAATCAAAACAGCAACAGATGATCTCAAAGGAAAAGTACTTTCCCAAGCTTGCCAAAGAAATCCTGGCAGATAAAAGCAGCAGATCTGTTTGAACATTTATATTTTGTGTTTCAGGCTGTTAAGTACTTTGTCTCATTCTTAACCAAATGGTCTTTCAGAAGAGAAGAGGGCAAAAGTCACTAAGACTAGGAAGGTGTATTTCCAAGGTGTATYAGGACTATAAATCAKCTACACCCTAACAAAATGCCTCCATTTTCTTCATTCACAGAGTTACAACTGAACAAACTGCATTGAAGAACCTCTTTCTCCCTTAAAAATATCTATAAAAGGTTTCTGTTTCTAACATTTGTGGACAGCTTTTAAAAATATGAGCCAAATGTAAACTCATACAATGTTGTTTTCCGAAGTTAGCTGGCAACCTAAAATTACAAGGCTTAGCCAATTTCTTTAATAAAGGGCTTGACTGAAAAACCCTGAAAACTGCTGAAATACAAACACAGTGACTCTTGCTACAAAAATACATAGTTAATGTATGTCTCTTAAAATATATATATATATATATATATATATATATATATATATATATCTGTGCTTCAGGGTCTTCCAGAAAAATCACAGTTTGAACGTCCTCAGCTGCCATGATCTTCATCTTACCATTCCTCACCCTGTCCCACATTCTGGAGGCACAGAATGACATGCTAGGTAAGAGCTGAAAAAGTCTTCTTCTACGTCCTGACAATGATTGTGGAAAAATGTACCTGAACTACCTCTAGTATCAGGCAGTACACTGGAGCTGTAAAATCTGAGTTTAGATTTGTTGTGGAAACTCCAGTTTCTTGTTTCTCTGTGAAGCTAAACCACGTAATGCTTTTGTTTGGGGTAAAAGGGGGAAGAAAATAAAGAAAAAGATCCAGCCTGTCCAGGTAATTTCTRAATTATATTCTGCAAGTAGGTTTAAACAAATTGATGAATTTCAGGGCTGCTCAAGCTTTCAGCACCTCGTCTGTCCCTCAGCTGGCCAGGCAGGGTGYTGCAAACATGGGGTGCAAGCCAGGAGGTGACAGGTCTGGCTGCCTCTCTCCAGCCCCGCTGGAGACTACAGAAAGGGARTGTCTCTCTGGAGGTGGCCTACAGGGACTTTCTGATCACTGCCACTAATTAGTCCATCATATTAGGCAGCAAAGAGTTTAAAAAATAATTGCAACATCTCAAAGTAATTTTCTGTTTCTAATGATCTGGTTTTGTCACCTGTATTGCAGGACTAGGAASCAGCATAACTTTCTTATTATTTCACATCTTACTTTAGTTTCCTTAGAGTTGAAGCTTAAATAACTTATTCCTTTTCCATCAGTTTCCTCAATGTTTATTGTAAATAAGTTCCAAATGTTTYAATACTTAGCACCTTCTTTCTATCCTGATGCACATCTCTAATGAGTTTTTTTGATAACTTTTTTTAACGGAATCTTTTTTTTTTTCCATTAAAACCCACATCTGGCTGAGAATTATGTCATCTTATAGCATGTTTTTTTTTACTATTAAGTAGTTTCAGAGCTGACAGCTCCATTTTGAAATTCATAGGAAGTTTGATACCTACTTCTGGACAAAAAAGGACTCTGGATGGGCAAGTGTTTTTCTCCCCTCTACTCCCAAGGAAGTTAAAAGTTAAACAAGTTTATGYAAAAATCAAATTAGATTTAAATAACATTAAGACATACAAAGAGTATTACTGTTACCTGATGCCTCTAGAACTCATGCTTATCACTTGTATACACTAGGGTGCAGCTTAGACCATCCAGTTTCCCATTTTAATAGTCTAATTAAAAAGTGAAGTTTAACACTTGGAAAAGAGTAAAATTGTCATAAATCTATAAAGCTTATTGTCTTTGTTTCTAAATCTATGTGTGTACAGTACCAGAGCACATATCCTTTGCTCCCATCTATTTTGCAAGGAGAGTCAGCTGGCTCTGTGTCTCTGACCTTTCCTCTTCATTATTTCTCAGAAAACCAATCTTCTTGTCATCTGCAAATTCGATCAGCAATGATTTTTATTTGTTTTCTCTTTTTTTCCCTCCCAGGTTCCTGAAAGGTCCAAAATGCAATCTGTGCAGGACTCAATCAGTAACACTCCTGCATGGAAGTGGGTGCCTGTCTACAATTACATTTTGAAACCTATCAGTTAGCCAGCTCTTAATTCATTTAATGGTTTGTCTGCTRTATTGATTTTACTTCATTTGAGTTCCCTGATCAAAATATTATGTAGTACTCAGTCAAATGCCTTACAGAAATCTAAGTATATTACATTATCACTATTACTTTAATGAGTCAGATTTGTAATTTCATCAAAGAAGATAAGAAATTTTCTCTGACAAATTCTATTTTCCATAAATCCAGAGCAATTGGCATTAATTGCATTATGCTCCTTTAATGTAGTATTAATTAAGTTCTCTCTTTTCCTGCTTTGCTTTGCCATGAAGTGCAGTCCTGCTGACAGCCTTATTGTGGACTCAGGTTCCATTAATCCTTTTAAGATATTGTCACAGCATAATTTTTCCTTTCAGCTACCTGGAACTTTACCAATATTCCAAGAATTATGGAAAATTAGCYTGAGTGTACAGATAGATGTAAGGGAAAGGACAGGATTTTTTTCCTTCTTTTCTTGGATAAGCTAGCAGGACCACTGACATTTCCCTAAATCCGCTGTGTCCAGCATGAAGTCACAGGATACAAGTGATACAAGGAGCCCCTTTTTCCTTTTTAACACAAGAAGTCACTGGCAGCCTGCCCATTTCTGCAGGGCAGTGGAGTGAAAAGTGAGTTGAAATCACACATCTCTCTTTGCAGCACACTGCAGCTACCAATAGCCAAGGATGGCAGCTGTTACTGGATTGCCTGGGAGGAACAGAAAAACTTCTTAGACCAGGAGTAAGAGGTTTGCATTAGAAGTCACAAAAAAAATCTCATTTTGAACAGGTTTTCTTCTGTTTTTCAGGTTGCTTTGCAGATTTTTTTTAAATTATTATTTAAACTGAGCAGGCTGATTAATTGACTTAAATRAAATGAAATTAATTAAATTAAATAAAGTGAAAATAAAATGAAGTGGCTGAAAAGAATATCTCTCTACCAGTGGTCATGACATGGACTATGACTTCTTTTGGGAAAAAGTATCTTCTCAGAGACAGAAAGGAAAGCAAGAAGTCCTGAAGGACCTGGATTTTGTAAATCTTTGAGTTTAAAAAGTCCTTTCGTTAGCTGAAATGTTATTTCTGGCACTCCTTCCTGAAAGCAAGGGAGTGAGTAGGAACCCCAGAGCCTTGGAGCATTACACAGGCTGCTTGTTGAATGGCAGCCTTAGTTACTAATGTGTGAGTGAAGCACTGCTGGGCAGCCAAAGCTGATGTGGGCAAAGCACTTCATGGGACTTGGGCTTTTCTAGACTAAGAAATCCTGGATGAGGCAGGAAACAGCCTATGCCAAAGTTCTGGGAAGTAAATGACAGCCACCTTCATGTACCCACTGTTAAAGGACAGAAGAACTGGACAGCCCAAGTGGCATTATTATTGGAAATTTGTGCAAATTGAGCTTAATGGAATGTTTCCACTTTCCTTGMTTTAATTTCATRCTTTGAGGCCCCCCAGCCCCATCYSCACCYRGTGTTTTCTGAGAGTAGTACCTTAGTGCATCCTCTTAGAGCACAGCAAAGGCAAGCAAATTCAGGCCATGCTCTGGAAGACAGAAGTATAAATCACCTCTGATCTTGAAGCTAGGGAGTATGGTTAGACTAGTGCAGAGCCTGAATCAATAAATTTTTCAGAGAGGAAGTTCTGTCTCAGTCTTTGAACTCTTCCATTGACAATTGAAGACAAAGACTCTCTAGAGTATTTTAATTCGGTAAATTTGAACAAGTTAACTTTTAAATGAAGCAAGGTACCTTTAAAAATGCTGGATTATTGAGTTTTCTTAGTTTAAAGGGTAAAAATGAAAAAGTCTTTTAATTTAGCATGATTTTATACAGAAAGCTTTAATGATTAAAAAGTTGCCCTTTATTAATACAAACACAATATAGATAGCAAATTTAAAATGCTCCAATATGACCTTCTGTGCAAGCCTTCAKAAGGCTTCTTTTTAAAGACTCAAAGTGATTTCTTTTTTTGCCAGGCCYGCTGAATTTTTTCCTGTTTTCTGACCAGTTAAGTTGAAATAGACTGTCACTGACATGCAATTACTATGATCTTAGCAACAGCAGACTTTTTGGGTGGAGAGCAGAAACTAAACAGACAAAAATGTATGTGCCTGAAAGGAATGAGTAGGGTGTGACACCAAAATGTATGCATTACTCATTTTTCAAGGCTGCCTTTAAAATTCACAAATACTGCGAGGTTTCAACACATTCAGAGTCTAAAAAGGTTAGAGAAAATTGGGGTGGCTTCACATATCCTGTATCAAAATGCAAGACAGCAATGTGAGAGACATCTCACACTGGCACTAAGACTTTCCCATAGGTTTCTTGGTAAGTGGTCTTTACCTATTGGCAAAAATACTAAGGTGAAAGCAAGCTGCATAACATTCTTGCTCTGTAGTTCCTGAATAGAGGTAACCAGCCATCAGTGCAAAGTTTGTCTAGAGAAATAATATTAAATGGCAGTCCTAGAAATGCAGCTTTTTTAAATTGCTACACATTTAGAGAAAACTGACCAGCATGCTCTCTTCTCATGAACAAAAGAGAAAGCTTTCCAAAGTGCTGGCTATGATTTTTATACTGTTTGTGCAAACATACTGAAGGAAAATGCAAAAAATGCCTCCAATGCCAGTAATATTCCTTACTGTTAGAGTGTGGAAAAATACAAGTCATATTGTAAAATTTCATCTGGTTATTGCAACAGAAACATTTTTAGCTGCTATTATTTCATAATCACTGAATGGATATCTGAAACTGCAAAAACAAGGTAAAGACCTGAGGTTCACTTTTCTTGTTGTGTAAGGCATAATTGGCTCTCATTAGAGGCCTCTTCCATAATGACATATGTTGTCATCCCTCTAGCAACACATCTGGAGAGGACTTTTTTWAGTGAGATTTCCCTAGGGAAAGCTATTTCCACACTGTACTGCCACTGCTTACAAGGTTGTGCTCCTGGGTCATGCCTTAGGTAATGGAAGAGACAGACCTAAGGCATCCACTAGTAATTTCTCCCATGGAAATAGCACAAAATGAAGTTGAAATTCAAGGCAGTGCTCTGCTTCTTGGTGCATATACTCCAGCTCCCAGTCTCCAAAGACTTGTCTACTATGCAGTTTTCTTCATTAGTAGGCAAATGAGGAGATCTGGAATATAATGGGAAGGGTGTGTGTGTGGGGGGGAAGAGTTTTTAAAAATATTACTAGTAAGCAAATGCATCACTTGAAAGTCTCGCTGTTTCTGATTTTTCTTTACTAGCTACCTTTCTCCCCAGAAGATACTTTTTGATTTATTACCCAAATTCTGATTACAGACCTGTCRGTAGATCTGTGCCTAAGTGAACTTCATCCCTCATCTGAACAGTGTTCCATGTTAGAAAAACCTGTTCTAGCATTGYATTTGGGAGGACACTCATGAAATCACTAATACAAGTCAATAGCTGAAAGCTCATTTAAGCTAATAATTAGGAACTCGAGTAGCAGGAGCTTTAACAACATTTCTCTTTGTATGATACGACTTGTTCAGCCTTATTCAGAGAGAAAAAAAAAAATCTGCCTGAAGGCATGCAGAGTTCTAAGATAAATAATTAAACACATTCTGATCTTGAAATATATTCTCCTACCATGCTGCCATCCTTTTGAAAACTTGGTGGGAAATTCCACAATTCAAAKGAGGTAGTTGTCWGCATTTACCTTGCATGGAGTAGATTCACTCCTCAAGGTGTAATGGCARGGTGAGGCTGGATTCAGTGATAGTTTCTTCAGATGACATGAGCCTTATTGTCTTTGTGGTTCATGTCTTCTACCAYGGGGGAAACTCCTGCATAAAATACTGAAACAATGGTTGAGTCTCTTGGGAAAGCCAYATAAATACAATGAAAACCATCATGCATCTATAAATTTTTTTTGTTTAATTAAAAAAACTCAGAACATATAAATACAAATTTATTTTTTTCTCTTTCTGTTTTGCAACTTCCCCTTTCCTCTTGCCTTCTTTTGCCTCCTCCTGCCCAAGCCAAAGATGTATGGAAATTCTTACTGAGACCAGTGCATTATAAGATGTCATATAGATTAAGAAACAGAGGATTTATGGAGGATTCAAACTTGTAGAAGATTTAGGACTCCTTAAAGGGCATTTGGAAATCTTTTATGCATTATATACAAAAACCAGATGCTACATCTTAGAAAAAATTGTCATTGTTACTTCCTACTTGACTATGGGGTGAGAGAATGAGTGTGTTCTATACTATTGTGAACTAAGACAATTTTGTTTTCACACAAAAGGRTTGCTTTGCTTCCTTTTCCCTGTTGGGGTGTGTGTTGTCAATTACAGAATATAGCACCTCTTGTGACAAATAATTGTTTTTTACAAAGAGGACAATCATTCCAAAGCCACCAAGAACAATAAAGAAGAACAATRTCTTGGCTCAGAAAAAGCAACTTCTTGTTTAAATCGAAACCACAGAAATATTGATAGAAACCATGTTACCTCTCCTCTGGGAATTATGCATCATTTAGCTGACATGAAACAGGACAGACAGATTGTGTCTTCTCTTTATTGGACTAATTAGGGACCTTGCTAGGTCTTTACTTATATCAGCTGAAAAATGACCTGTTTGTTGAAAGAACCATTTTGTGGATCTCCTGTCTGCTGGCATATAACTCTCTATGGGGTCTGGAGTGTGCTCTCTCCAGGGATTCCTCTATCCATAACAATCCTTTTCTGATCTGCTTTGTGAGCTTTTCTCTGAGATTTCACAGAGGCCCTGTAGGGCCATGGGTGGGAGATCCCTTTGGGTTCCCACAATAAGCACAAACCCATCATGGGAAAAGAATTAATTATAATGACCATTTCTCCTCAAAAAGGCCTTGCTATCCCTTCACTTTCCTGTAGGCAATCTGAGTTCCCAAGGCAGTTGGCAAAAGTCCTCAGAYCCTTTAGAGGCCAAATACTGTGTCTTGGGATGGTAGAATTACAGCAATGCTCAGAAGCAGTGCATTGAAAGGGAGTGGTTCTTGAAGTTTTTATTTTCTCTCTTTATATTTGCATTTGGTCCTATACTGATGACATGGCCARGAGGATCAGGTGCACCCTCAGCAAGTTTGCAAACAAAACCAAGCTAGGCAGGAGTGTTGATCTATGGAGGGCAGGAAGGCTCTGCAGAGGCATCAGGACAGGATGGGTCAATGGGCTGAGGCCAGTTGTGTGAGGTTCCACCAGGCAAAGTCCTACATTTGCATCACGACAAGACATGCAACGCCACAGGGTGGAGGAAAGAGTCGCTGTTAGGCTGCCTGCAGAAAAGGACGTGGGAGTGCTGATCAACAGCAGCTGAACGTGAGCCAGTGTGTGCCCAGGTGGCTGAGAAGGCCAATGGCATCCAGACCTGTATCAGCAATAGTGTGGCCAGCAGGGCCAGGGCAGGGATCTATTCATCACTGGTGAGGCCACACTTTAAATCCTGTGTCCAGTTCAGGCCCTCTCACTGCAAGAGAGACATTGAGGTGCTGCAGAGGGTCCAGAGAAGGGCAACAGAGCTGAAGCACAAGACGAATGAGAAGCAGCTGAGGGAGCTGGGATGTTTACCCTGGGGAAAAGGAGGCTCARGTAGGGAGATCTTACTGCTCTTTACAACTGCCTGAAAGGAGATTGTAATGAGGAGGAGCTTGGTCTCTTYTCCTAGGTAACAAGCAGCAGGGCAAGAGGAAATATCCTCAAGATATTGAGGGGAGGTCTAGGTTGAATATTAGAAAAATTTATTTACTGAAAAGGTGGTCAGGCATTGGAACAGGTTACCCAAGGAAATGGTGGAGACACCATCCCTGGAAATGTTAAGAAAAAATTGCGAATGTGGCCTTGGAGCCATGGCTTAGTTGTGAACATGGTGGTGCTGGACTAACAGTTGGTCTCAATGATCTTATAGATGTTTTCCAACCTTGACAATTCTATGATTCTTTGGATTTTCCACCTCCAGGTTTGCTCCAAGGATCTCTTTTTCGTTTGTATTTTTTTTTAACTAGCTATGATTGTTATTTGGCAGCTTGCCTTTTTTGGAGTGCTGCCATTTACTCCTTATATTTGCTGATCTCCCTTTAAGTATGTTGAACATCTAATTAGGAGGATCTGATTTTTATCTATGACTTTTACCAGCTGATTGCTTRTTGCTAGTAGTGGTGCACAGTGGTTAGCTGTCACTATGCAGTTCCTGTGCTCCAATCACTTTTTGGTTCAGAAATAACAGTTTTAAAAGAAACATATTGTGTGCAAGTTTCCTAGGTTTTTGGGGTTTTTTTTGTTTTTTTTTTTTAGGAAGACTTCTTTAACATATTTTCCCCCAGCTTAAATTCAGTCACAATATATGCTAATYACAGTATATGGTTCCTTTTCCTATCTTCAAATGTAGCAAAATTTGAAGAGGTAAAATGAAAAAGCATTTTTGGAATTAGAAAAAAGTGATCTCAGAATTAGGACAGAAGGARKAGGATCAAAASCAATTACATTCAGTTTCTTTATTTRGCATTGAATCRGAGTCTAACCAGTTCATGTTGACATTTGYAGGTTTGGAGCACTCATAGCCACTGTGTCTTTAGTGGTGAACAAAACAGTTCAGCAAAGGTAAACTGCCCATGCAGACATTTTGTGTGCATATTTTTTTATCCTTTAATTCTTGAAAATGCAGAGTTTAACATAGATTTTTTTTCACACAGGTATTTTCAAAGGAGGTGATTTTGAGAATGATAGTTATTGCTGTCTGAGCCAAGAGCTTCTTCTGGAGGAGCACACTGAAACATTAAAAGAGTGCCTCATKGTCACCTGGGCAGTTGAAACTCTCAAGTAGCGTCTGCTGGAGATGGCTGTGCTTATTCTGCCTATACTGCCTTGATAAAAATGATGGCARTGCTTTATTTATAAGCTGTCTCTGCTTCTGGACTACTCAAGCAGTTGTTGCCTYTTCTCAGGAAATCATAAGGCTTACAGCTGTTGAAGTGTCTTTTGTTTCATGGAGAGGTGAATAGTGATGGAAAAGATGGATGAGTTTTACAATAGTACTTAAGCACCTACAAAGGCAGCTGCCTTATCATTGTTTCCTTAAAAAATCTTTAAGATACCTGGGATCAACTAGAATAATTCCAAGCTGAAAGATATAAGTAGCCCCTTAAATGCAGTCTGGTGTGAAATAAGACTTACAAGGACTAGCAGGAGCAGCAGGCTTTTCTCTTTCCTGGCTCAGTTGAGGGTTAATGTTTTTTATTTGAAAATAAAGTCAGTTTAAAGACTGCCTGTCAAATAGGCTGTTGGCTGTTTATTTATCTGAGCTGGTGAACATGGATTCTGTGAGGTCCTAAACTAATTTATGGCTCTTTTAGTCAAAATCAACAACTTAAACTTTACTTGCAAGCTCACTAGCACACAGTATAGCTTGTGGAGTCCTGGGTTAATATTTGTGTTGGGGTATTTGGCACAGAGGTCAGCTTCAGTTTCAAGTGAATTCAAACTGTAAATCTCTGAGCACTCATTTTAGGAGCATAACATTGACATAACCATGTCTGCCTGTGAAAGAGCTGTCACAATGTCCTGCCTGTTCCTTGGTAACCAAACAGGAATACTTGGTCCTTATTCAACAGTGCATATTCAACAAATTCAATTTTTCTGCACTCATACTATTATGACCATTTATAAAGATCACTGCTGTGAAAAACCATGAATTCTGAGCTCTTAGTTCTCAAATTCMCAGTATAATTCCTAGTTTGGATTGAAGAGTACTCTTCATGTCTGCCTTGAATTTAAAATTACCTCTGTAAAAAAATAGTAACTTAGCATCCCCTCATCCCAGTTCTCCTTCACATCTGAGTATTGCTGGAATAGGTGATGATATTAGGGAGCTTTTTGACAGGGTGTGTAACTCAGGCATTTTGCATTTGAGTTCTMCTTCAGTAATCTATCTCTTTTAGCTCTGCAAACTTCTGTACTACATCTTATAGTGAAAGAAAGCCTTAATATCCTAACAAACTGTGAAACTACTTTTCAGCTTCAACTATGTCCTGCTAGAACCTGAGCTCAGAAAAAAATAACCTTATTTTATTTAAGAATTTACAGGTAAGATCCAGATTGTTTAAAAGCAGCCATTTGGAGATTTCTGCTGGRCTAGGCCAGGTGGTTCTTTTTCCTCTAGGGTAAGGGCCCGGCTGTGCTAGATATTTGCCTGTCTCCACTGTTTAAAGAAGGAGTTCTGATGATGATCTCAAGAARCACAATATGACCAAATAATTTAATTTTGCTCCTGGGTCTGGTCCTTGATTGCTTACCTAATGAGTCACAGACCACAGGTATGACCAGTTTTGAAAAACATGCCAGAGACACATATAGATTTATGCATTAAGTGCCAGCTTTTAAAATCTTGTAGTGATTAGAGTTTCCTGTTAGCTTGAAAAATGAGTGACTAGAAGAAATCAATTTTGTCTGATGTAAAATTTAGTGCTTGTAATACTGATTCAAGTTTTGCATCAGTCAACTATTTGTTCTTTGGTGGATATGAAATTTGSATGAAAACTTAACTGAAATATTTAACTCTTGTACTTGAAAAAATGAGAAAATACTTTCAGGTTAAATTGTCATAAACACGGTAAAATAATAAGGAAATGAAAATTTGCTRTTCTGTGGCTCTTACTCATAGACTTTGCCTCAAAGCTTACACCTGTTGTTGATTATATCTTTCTATTGTTTCTCTGTGAAAACTGTTAGAAATAATTTTTAACTGYCACTATTTTTATTTTAAAACATATCTTTTTTTAATTTGAAAAGGGAACTTTCCTAACATGAGTGGACTTCTGCCAATTTGGTAAAATCACTTTATATTCACTCAGTCAGTACTTCACATTATACTTACAGTGCATTTAGCAACTGAAAAATGGGGATCAGTACAGATCCTTGTTGAAAAGTATTAAGACTTTTTCCACTTGAATATAGCATCCCAGATGGATTTGTCATTCACTAGGCAGTTTTAATATCTATAACAGCATCTTTGAACTTYGCCACACTGTTCATTGTAAAGAACAGATGGTAAGGCCAAGGTGATTTCAAGTAAATAAATGACCATGAACTCAATAGTCACAGAAACTTTTAGTGGGACTTAAAAAGCAGTTCTATTCCTAGCCCAGTAGAACATTAATAGCAGTAAAAGCAGCTGTGGTGGTTTAGAAGCAACTGGGAATTAAACCCATATAAGCCACTCCCTTTCTCCTGCCCCCTCCAGTGAGAGCAGGACAAAGGCAAGAGAGTGGGTTCAGACAACGATTTACTGAAAGCAAAGAGCAATGGAATAAGAATGGCACAGTAACTGCAGTAATATTAATAACAAAAGTAAAGTATMCAAAAGAGAATGTGGTTTACAAACAAAAGGCATTCACCACTTCAACTTAAATCTTTGTGGCCGCTGAGATGAAGGCAAGATGGTGGCCATTCCTGCAGCTCATCAGGGACATGCAGTTATTCCTGACAAAAAGCAAGACCACATCCTCCAGGACTGAGGTGTATGGTRTGGAATAGCAATCTAGCCAAACTTGCAGGTTCTAGTCTCCTCCTCCTGCAAGCAAACCTAGGACACTATCAATGGCTTTGTCCTCTTCTGTGTTATGTGTTTTGGTCATTTTGGGCACAGCCAGTAGGGGGTGGGGGATGGTTCTTGGTGTTATGTTTGTTTGTTTGTTTGTTTGTTTGTTTGTTTGTTTGTTTTGTTTTAATCAAATGCCCCTTGGTTCAGTTTTGGGGGGACTGCACCAGCACTGAAGATTCAGGATATAAGTGCCAGTTTACAACAGAAGAGCAAAATTACCCTGTCAAAGCTAGCTAATCTTAAAAGTCAAATGAGAGAGCAAGAAATGAATAMATATCACTCCTTCAGTCAAGGCTAGGTAACAAGTCAGGCTATGAGGCTGTCCAGGACAATTATTCAGGAACAGCAGAAGGCATSACTGGAGACTAGCCTACCTGCAGCCTACTCAGGCAGCTCTGGGTGCCCAGGCATGAGTCTACATGGAACTGCAGGGCCACAGGCAGGGGTAGAGGATGATCAGGGTCAGAGCTTAAGTGTTTATGAGGTTAAGATGGTCAGGACCATTAAGAYCTATTAGTGAACTTACAGACTTGGCAAATCCTACTTTCACTAAAGCTCTTTTTCACACAGATGACAGGAGCAATGCTCCATTTTTTCTTGACTGTCATGGTCCTCCACTCTCAGGTTTTCTGGTGTTTTTTGCACACTGAGAGTTGATAATAGAGTTTGAAGGAGAGCCAGAGTCCGTGCAGTTGTTTTGCATAATTGTTTATTATTTTCTTATCTYTAAAAGTTTTCTCAGTTGAGCGTGATGTTCCCAGGAAGCCAGAAAAGCAGAATCTGCCCCTCCTACAATGGCACCTGAACTTTTATAATCTAAACTACATTAACAATGTTTTCCTTTAAGTAYCAATAACTATGACCCATGTCAGACAGYGAAATCTTACCACAACCCAATCAAGAAAAGGTCACCACCTCTGCAAAGATGCAGGAGATGAAGAAGCAGGAAAAGGACAAAAAACACACCCTGATTCCTCCATCTTTGCCCCATTCTATCTATATAATAAAATCTAAAAATTCTATTTTTTCACCCTGTGAGCTAACAAAAATCATACCAATCAAACCCACGTGAACTTCCTTTCCTCTTTTAAGTGTGGCAGTATTTTCCAGGGAGTTAAATCAAAGGAATAGGTATTTTTGGCTCTTTTGGCTCTGTCCCAAGACCCTCAGGGTCTCAAGCCTCCAGGGACCCCCAAAGGGGTAAACTGGTTTCCCACACTTCACTATCTCTTTCTTTTGTTTGCACTCCTGGATGGCTTCCAAGGTGAACAAATTGTTCCTTGAGCAATTTCATTCCTTGGTGGGCTTTCCTGAATCCTCAGATTTTGGTGTTTCTCAGGGGTTTCTCTTTGATTTGCCTATCTCCATCATGTTTTTAAGCATCAAAATCCACAATGTCACAGCTTCTCCTTCAGCCTTCACAGTTCACAGATTTAATCCTGTTCCATTTTCTTTTCCCTGCCTCATCTCAAACTCCAGGTTGTCTTTCTCACATCTCGTTGTGAATGTCTGGCTGCCAGCTCAAGCATGATACAACAAAAAAGGCTTTTACTAAAGGAATGTCACTACTGAAGTAGCAGAGAATGGCAGGGAAACACCACTACCTTGCCTGCAGCTATATCCACATGACCAGTTATAGAAGGAATTTGCAGATTATTTCTCTGTAATAGTTCTAAGAAGTCTCTTCTGCTCCATTCATGCAGCTAATATTAAAATTCAGATTTAATCTGACTCCTCTCAGTATAATAAAAAAATTTCCCAGTTCACTCAAACTCTAGATTGTAACTGTCAATTTTGCTGGCCCAAAATCTTGGCAAAATTCCTCTTCTTTCAGATATCTCCCATTTCTTAAAGGTGTCTGACTCAACGGAGTCCCTCTAAAGTCCTTAAGGGCATATACTGGACTTAGGCAATACTTAGGCATTATTTTAGCAGCACTGGTCCTCCTTGCAACCCAAGGCACACCAAATTTAAATATATCCTCACTGAAGTTAAAGAGACTCTGAGCCAATATGGCTATGCCTTTACTCCTGTAAGAAGTCCAAGGGATCACCTCAGGCTTCCTATCCAGGTTTGTCCACACCATACTSCTGAGCACTACCATCTTCTGTCAGGGATGTGTGTTGTAGGTAGAACAGTAAAAAAAGTGAATTGAAGGATGACCTGGCAGTTAAGGAGCATGGACAAGCAGGGACAGCTGGCCCTATTTTATTTAGCAGTAATAGTTTGCACAGTGAGATGATTTTGCATCAATGCCATTAACATTATCCTAAATAAACAATTTATGTTTTAAGGTATGTGGTGAATTAATTGGAAATTGGAAAAGAAGTRCAACTCAGTGGAGGTTAAACATTTGCACTGAGGAGACTAAATGAAGAGGAGGAATATGCTAAAACAAAACACGCAAGAGTGTCCCATTTAACTGAACTGAATAAAAGCTTATCAGCCATATTTCCCCTTTCAGTTTGATGGATACTTAGCAAACTAGATAAATACACATCTATACCTCTAGTCTGCTTTTGAATACACTGCTATGCCACTGAAATTGYTTGCTGTGTTGCTAATAATAACAGCAATGAGAATTTGGAGAAAACTTGGTTTTGAAGGGATTTGCCATAGAGAAGAGTTCTGTTGTTAGGGCTTTTGGCTGATTCTCACATAAGAAATCAATTTTTCAGCTTGTCCTAATAAATATAAATTCATGTTTTTATAATAGAAGAGCCACCAGTATAATGAAAAACATTTTATTCAGAAAGGTAAAAGGAGCACTCAAAAAAAGAGCACTCAGTTCSTCTTCTAGTAAATGCATAGAGGAGAATTGTATTACAAACAATTCCATTTGGCAAAGCAGACATAAAAGCTAGTGGTCATTGCTGTGCTCTACCAGCTGACACTATCAGCAAGCTCTTTTTGTACAGTGCCTGAGTAAATGCTTTTTCCTTTCAAATCCTCAAATCACTCTTGTTTCTGAGGGGTTTTTTTACAAACTCAGTTGAAAATTGTTAACTGATAGAAGTTATAGCTAGTGCCTTTTTGTGCAGCTTTTGTGTGAGTAGTAAATATGACAAAGATGGGAATGAATGAAGCTGCTTCTTTGTTTCAATAACATGAAAACATTAAAATAGATAAGCTATTGTGACCCCTTCCTAACAAGAACCATGAAGAGTTCTCCACTCACTGCTCACTTGCTTCTGGTCAGCACCATACCTTWTTGGTGTGTGACTGCAGCACCGTGGGCATTGTGATTCCTACTGAGCATGAATTAGGTGACAYATCTGACCACCAGCCTGGACTTGTGTTTCGCTCTGACCATACAAACAGATGGCACATAAGATTGCCCAGGAAAGAGCATACTGAGATTTAGCTGTTCCTTGTTCYACTCCTAGGGGAAATCACACCCATCTAGACAACACAAGCACTGTTGACTCCCAGGGACTGCACCCAGTTTTCTCTTGGAGAGTCACTATTTGAATGAAACTCCAGTGGTAATTCCTTAAGAGTTCAGTACCAGAATTCTAATGTAGATAGTTTGTGCATGTCCCCAGGGCAATGGAAATGCCCTTTGTAATCCTCAGACTATGAATAAATATAAACTCTGAAG
Source organism: Alauda arvensis (assembly GCA_902810485.1). Lineage (NCBI taxonomy): Eukaryota > Metazoa > Chordata > Aves > Passeriformes > Alaudidae > Alauda > Alauda arvensis. Next base: position 1,732,541 of record CADDXX010000056.1, read on the forward strand.
AATGTAGAAGATGAATGAGACAGCCATTTTCTGGGCTTTTTCAGATGACTTACAACAGAACCTTTTTTATGATGCTGCAATAAAATTGACCCTTCTCTATTTTTTAATGTTAATTTAAGAGAGAAAGTACATTACTGCTTTGAAAGAATTCAGGAGACTGGCAAAAAAGAACCTAATGAATTTGAAACCCTTACTGATTTTCATCAGTGCCAGCCATGGAGCAAATGGAACAGCGTGAATGGGTCCTTGATTTTACAGAGCACATGTAGTGTGATCTGGTACAGTTGTATATATTCAAGCTGTTGGGATAATAGAAGTTATTGGCAAGTTTTTGTACTGGTAATATTCCCACAGTGCAAATTTTGTATCCATCTCTATGAGAAAATATTACTGTAGAAGCAGTGAGGTCCAGAAAAAAWACTTCACAATGGTAGCCCTTAATTGAAAGAAGACATTTGGGAGAAAGAAATTATGCCATAAAATACCTGACAAAGGTAGATAGTACTGTAAATGGCCAATAAAGCTTAGCATATTCTGAACAATTATAGTTTAAAGTTGTCCATACATCTTCAGCAACCAGCTTACCTGATCATTGTGCTGCTAGGYATTTCCATTTTGAAATTACTATTATTGGAATTCAAATAGATAGTCCAGCCAAGACCAATCAATGTATAAAAGATTGCCTACTAAATAAAACTGTGTTCTAATAATACACATGRCAAGCAAGCAGAGTCCTTTAACAAGACAGTTGGGTTCAAGATTACTCAYTGCATGTCTTGCATGTGCTGTTCTTGTGTGTGTGAGTAGGTGCATTTATTAAATGTACAGATCCCCACTGGATGCTCTGGTGTACATTTTCAACATCAGTTCTCAGAAGAATTAACCTAATGCTTAACTCTGATCTACAATTCAAATTTCTACCTGCCTTTTGGGCAGTAGATCTTAAGTTCTGGAATTATTCCATATTCTATACAGATGGCATGGTAAAACAGAGAAAATGCTAATCTTGGAAGGTGGAAGGCAAAATGCTKCATTTAATATTGCAGTTGTTATCTACACTTGAATTTGCTGTTCTCTTGTTCACTGGTACATTTAAATGTTTCATCCAGAAATTTGGTAAACATGATGAGGCTTTCTTTCAGCTGCACAGWGTCCTTTGGCATGATTTCAATTTTTTTTTTTTTAATGTTTAGGAGATACTTCAATACTTCATATTGTATTGATAATATCTGTATGTAATCTATATTGATCTGTGCTCTTCTTAAGTGAAGCATGACACTCTTAGAAACAACTGGCCAGCATTCCTCTGTGTTTACAGAAACAAAACTTTGATGTGACATTGCTTTTATATGATACAAGTATGTAAAATAAACTTCTTGGTGCCCTGTGGCCCTAAGTGCTGATTTTGGCTGGGGTACAGTTACTTTTCTTCACAATGGCTGGTATGGGTCTCTGTTTTGTATTTGTGCTGAACTTAGGGTTGATAATTARAGATGTTTTTGTTCTTGCTGAGCAGAGCTTACACAGAGCCAAGGCTTTGTCTGCTTTCCATRCTGCTATGCTGGCAAAGAAGTTGGGGGTGCATGGGAGGCTGGGAGGAGACACAGCCAGGACAGGCTGACCAAAGGGATATTCCAGACCATGTTACATCATGCTCAGTATATAAAGCAGGGGTGAAGTAGGAGGAAATGGGGGGATGTTTGGGGTGATGGTGTTTGTTTCCCTATGAACCATTACGTGTGCTGGGGCCMTGCCCTCCTGGAGATGGCTGACCACCTGCCTGCCCATGGGAAGCAGTGAATTAAATAGAGTTTAACTTTGCCTGGTTATGCAGGTTATGCTTTACATATTGAACTATTTTTAAGTTAACCCATGAATTTTCTCACTTTTGCTTTTCTGATTCTCTCCCTGATCCTGCTGTCAGGAGAGTGAGTGAGAAGCCACATGGTTCTTGGTTGATGGGGTAAAACCACAACACCTTAACTGGCAAATACCTAAGAGAGTATAATCTGTTTCTTAATGAACTCTCTTTATTTCTCCTTCTCTGGATATGCTACACTCCTGGAGGCAGTGATGGATGGTGAGAAGTATACAAGTCGTAATCAGTGAACCYTCAGTGGCTTTCTGTGTTGATTTCTCATTCAAATAGGTGTTGGCTGAGGGGATGCTGACGTTTTTATGTCTTATTACATCCTCTAGGWCAGCCCAAATCTATTTATTAGCAGTGTCCAATGGGAGAAATCCTTGACATTGTGAATCTCAGAAAGGAAAACAAAATCTGTTATCTCTTTTTCTYCTTAGTATGGTTGTATGTACCTGAAAAAGCACCCAGAAAAATTCCRGAAGAAAGGTCCTGGGTGGGTATGTCACCCTTGATTCCAATCTCTTTCTGTTTTGCTGGCATGGAAGTAGATCTTTGAACTGATCTGATCAGTTTAAAATGTTTTTTGAATGTCTGTCATAATACAGTTAAGCAATGGATCACCTGGTATCAAAACTCCTTYRCTCTTTCCCTGGTCACCTATCACTCTTACAAACTGCTGAAGGAGGTAAAAAAACTTCCTATCTGAACCTTTAAAAAAGTGTATGCAATTCATGAGTCAGTTTGATTTCCTTTAAATTTATTTTGTCATCCAGAGCATGTGACATCTTTGTGGTTTATTTCAGTAGTTATTTTATCAAACAACCAGACACCACAGTATTCTATTTAAACTTGCTCCACTGCCCCCATGACATACTACAAATCTCACTTCTCCTATCAGTAAAGTGTGGTCTTGGTGCTAGTGGAATCTATTTCTGTCAGCAAGGAAGGCTCTCAGATYTCTGGGGTGACATTAATGATCAGTGTTCTCATTCACATGGGCTCCTACCAGCTGACCTGTGTAGGTGAATTCCTGCCAGCTCAGGTGATGAGCATCCTGTGGCTCACAGCCTTAAGCAGTGAGATCAAATTTCCCAAATCTGTCTGGCAGCTCTAAGGTCCAGCCTCCAAACCCTAAGGACAAAAAGATGTAGCCTCACATCATCGTAACCTATCTTTTGGAAGGCTAGGCTTTCACACTGAATAAATACTAAGACAGCTGGATACTGCTTCATTTTAAGGGAACATTAATATTAACCAACAATGGAATCCCATTGGGAATGTGTGGCTCCTGTTAAATTCCAAATCAAACTGTTATGATTGATGCTGAGCATTAAAATACAAAATAAATCTGGTTACAATGCAGTGATTATATTAGACTGAGAAGTTATGATAAGGGTAAAAATTGTTGCTTTGAATACATATCTGAGACTAAATCAGTGAAGTGATATTCTTGAAATGAATATGAGGTTTAAAATAGTTATGTACAATCACAATATACCAATTTACAAAAGTGGTTCAGTGCAGGATCTTGCAGTACAAGACAATTGATCCTTATCACTTAGTTCATTGAAGTATTTCATTCTGAAAATCAGTATAATATCATAATTCCAAATAATGAATGTTTCTTACATTATGTTACATKCAAAGGTCTCTTCCTTTTTATCCCATTTGTATTAATTCTTTTTAAATGCCYCTGTGATACAGARATGAAGGGCACACCTATCTCTTTATTAGATGGACTACTTAATCCTGCTAGCCTTGCCAAATTATAAAGTACAAAGTAAAATGTATAACAGTGTGAAATGATTGGATATCATAGCTGAGCAAACAGCAAAAAATACTTCCTATGAATAGTAATTAAATTAGGATACAAACATAATCTGCACCATTTTATGAAAGCTTGCTGTGGTAATTTAGTGCTTAGAATTTACTATCAAGAACACTCTAAAAAGTGTGTTCTTAGCTGAAATGCTTGGATTGTCTGTGGAAGTAAATTTTGATTACAGCTTGATTGTACGAGATGTGTTTTACAATTTGCACTGGCCTGCATAATATGAATTGCAAATACTGTAAGCAGCTACAATACAAATCTGCTCTGTCAGAGACACTGAATTCACCTAAAGGATGACCTATTTCCAGCTCACTAGCTAGTTCACACTTAATCTTCTGTGGACACGCCATGTCAGCTGGCTAGAACTACTTCAAAGATGAGGCAAGATCCAAGTGTATTCTAGTCCCTGCTTTTTTTAATGCTATGGCACTTTTACAGCAGGGTAAACCATGGCATCTTTACTGGTCACTGATGGAATCCACACAGGGAAATAATTTWAAAAGTGCTTGGCATTCATATCTTCTTTGGCAATAATCATCCTAATTTATCTGTGTTTGAAGAATTCCATTTCCCTGTTGTGCTCTGTGGGGAATTGTTGTAGGAGTGCTGTGTAGTGCATGGTGGAAAAAAACATCCAAGCTCTGACAATTCTTTCTATCCTCCTATCCACTAGTAAGCTGGATGAAAGGAATAGTATATATAGGAAGGAATAAGAGGTGGAAAGAAATGGRAAGAGCTGATAGAGCTTTACAGAAGGCATAACTTTCCAAGGCAGGGTTATAACCTAGGACTTGTGGGCTTTAGACATGAGAAACTGTTTTCAACAGACAATTTTCAACTAAAATTTTTCAAATTGAGTTTTCTCCCTTGCTCCCAGTATTTTGTTTCCAGAAAATGKTTGCTTAAAAGTACCCAGAATAAGGTCCAGAAATGCAAAAATACCACAACCCAACTCCTGACATGGCAGATTACTTTTTATGTTATTGTTCTTAGTATAAGAGGTTCTCATTTACAATGTTCATTTACATTTACAAAAGATGCATTTTTACTCTCTCAGACACACACACACACACACAAAAAGAGAACATGTTCATTTTTGGGGCTTCTTTCTCAGACCTTCCTATGCTTTATGTCTTGCAGTAATGATCTAAAGGAAACACTTGTATTTCTAAGAGGACAAGGCACCCATTTCAAGCAACAAGCCTGAGATCATCTCCAGGTTGTTCCCTTATTCTGTTTTCTACCACTTAATTTAGCTTTCACTAAGACAAGTGTGCCTAAGGGGGGTGGGTGCAAACCAGCTGATGCCATCATCCCATCTATTGGTCTCTGGTCTTCTTGTAAATAATTGGTAAATAAATGGCCAGTTCTGCTTTCCCAGTAGCCCAGACTTCTAGAYGTTATTATTACCTCCTCTACCCTCTGTTATGTTCATTCATGGAAGCAAGATCTTCTGTCATAATCTTAGTTCACTTCTGTTTTGATTCTTCTTTTAGCTGGTGTGYTTGCATGATCACTGTCTCATTCATAAATAACAACAGACTGACTACTGTCATCTGTTGCTTCATGTCTGATTACAAGTTTTTTTCCCCAAGTTCCATATGGAAAATAAAATATGCTTACAGTAACAAGAAGCTTCTTAGGCCTCACTCTACCACACTGGAGCATATGCAAAATCTTTCCTCTCTCTGTCTATTAAGTAAAAAAAAAATCAAAAGCTGGTATTCAAAGGCTAGGCAGTCAAAAAAAAATTTCACAAGTAATTTTGTATTACAATAAACCTGAGGCTTGTTATGAAATCCAGTCTCCAACAGCAAGAATAAAAGGGAAAACATTTCAAACAATATTTCCCTGTGAATCACTCACTCGTCTTTGGCTGTATTATTTATTTTTCAGTGATATTTCATTTTTAAAATACAATTTCCTCATTCCTTTTTCAAAAGGAGTAAGAAAATACTCTCCAAGATGATTGTATGGAATTATATCACATATAGATGTACAAATAACAAGTGAAAAGCTAAAATATTCTAAATAGGGGCAATGGCAATTCCTAAAAAAATGTACCACAGAAGTCTTTGTAAATGTTCAATTTCTGTTATGTACAGTAATTTGAAAGCACRTTTATCTTTTAAAAGACTGTGCATTGCAACATGTGGTAAGATAGGTACAGATAATGTGGGGAAACAGAGAGTTGGTACTAAAGGTAATCCTGCAGCCAATGTATTGCAGCTGTGTTAATTATCCTAGAGTGGGAACAGCCTTGCTCCCCCAACTATGGGTGTGATAAAGCGTGAGGTGGCTGAGAGGGACTTTAGTTGCATTTGCTGCTCAGCTGGAGCTAGATGGAGTCTGCTGCTGTGCAGTGAAGACCCAGGGACAGGAGATGGTGCAAGGGATAGGTAAGGTCAGGCTTTGTACCAGGGACTGACAGGGACAGGATGGAGTGAGCTGGTGCTGTGAGAAGGAAAAGAGAAGAAGGAGAACTGACTGAGAGCTGTTGGCATAAGTAGACAGACCCTGGGAGCTGCTTGGAGCTGCCTTTGGGAAACAAGATAGCAACTGTTAAATAGCAAGGTGTTGGTGTGTGAAGCCTTCTGGTAAGTGTCAAAGACTTATAGGTAATAAAGTCCTGATACTTGGAGCCCCTATAAGTTTTTTGTTTGTTTTGACTGTCTTGACTACCACAGCAAATTTGTCATCTCTTTGTGTTGTTTATTTAATTTCTCTATATGCTACTTGCTTACTGATTTAATCAGGAGACCAGGGTCTGAATTTCAACGTAACTTGGAGGTGATGTAGACCTGGTGTTACTAAAACCACTGGACCTGGCTTGCCAGTATTTCTAATCTTAGCCATAGGAAAGTAAGCAGGCAAATCTTCAGGATCCACTAACTAATCCCTTTTAACATTTGTTAATTCTATTAAATTTCACCCCTTAATCATCTTGCTGTCAGCTTCTACATTTTCTGTGCCATTGTGCTTTAAGCCTGAATCTTCCCTCCATTAATCACAAAACTTTCAAGTCTCTGTTGAGAACTCTTAAAAAGTGCTTTGCCCTTGCTTCTTACATACTACTATGGAGTAATAAACTCCTTCTGACTCTACACTCTTTTGTTCCAGTTTTATTCTCATGAAATCATATCTCCTGGGGAAAAAAAAAAATCCAAAAATTGTTACTGAATTATCTCTGAAAATACATAATCGCCAAAGCCTGAATCTGTCTTTCTTGATATCAATCCTTATCATGAGGATTTTCTTCTATTTGCATTAGAGTGGTATACGTGGAATTCCATGGAGATGTGATATCCAAATTGCAAATGATCTCCTCGCACTCAAGTGGGAGACAACAACACCTCTGCCCAAACTTTTCTGGCAGGGGCGCTACATCATCATGGGTTATTTTAAATTATTTATAATTTAAATTTATTTTAAATTTAATTATTTTCTTGCTTTAAAACTCAGGATAGTCTTTTTCAAAGTGAAGCCCAGAATGCATAGATCCAGTAACACACTTTTGTTTAGGGATGGGCTAACCTTGGATTTTGGAGACTTAACTTCAGATCCTTGTTTTTCCTGCTTGTATTTGAACTCTGAGTTTAAAGGCTGTTTTTCTGTTACCTAGAGTCAATTCTTAACTTTGGCCTATGGCTGCTATTGGGTGAGATTACCTTTAGCTCTTTCTATTCAGTGTCTCAATTACCTMAATACTTGTACTTGGTACAGGAATTGAGGCATAACAACCCAGTGTCCTACCAAGCTTCACATGARCTTCTTTCCCTTTTCCTCAGTAAAAGATCAGGACTCTCTGAGTCAAATTTTGAGGAACCTGCTAAAGCTGAAGTCTGAACCCAGCTGCAAGGTTGCTCAGCTAGTTGGTTTTGTAAAAGTCCACTGGCAMAAGGCAGGGACATATCTGGCATGAGGTAGTATTTCAGTGTTAGTTTTGAAGACTTCTGCAGTGTTTGAGTATGGCACTGAGGCACTAAAAAGGCAGCAGAGGACAATTTTACCCACTGTTAATATCATCATTCTACCTAGCTCCTCAGCTTAGTTCTGGGAGTCAGGCTCCCACCCTGGAACCTCAGATGTTTGCCCCAGGGCCAATGCCAAGCATCACYGAGTTTCACTGATAGCTCATGTGTACCTTTGGGCCTTACTGTTTTACAGCTGGGAACTAAGCAGAGGGAAAAGCACTATGAAACCCCAGAAAATTAAAGTCTTTCGATGTTAAATTAATGCAAAGGCTCCAAATATGTGGATATTTGAAAACTCTACTTCTATAAGTGAAAGCCTTTCACATCTAACTGAAATGCAATGGACCTGAGAAGTACTGCCTGCTGCTTTGTCTCCTTCTAAATCTTCCAGCTATTAAACAAAATGTAAGAGACCATGTCTTCATAAAAAACAGTTCCTAATGCTCTGGACACCTCAATTTTTTTTCTCTCTGACCTCTGCCAGGACTTAGGCAGAAGGTTATTAACAGCTGATGGGCTACCAGTATCCTCTGTTTTAGCAAGACAAGGTTATTCAAATGTTAATGGTCTTGTTCAGTCTCTCTGCTGCTTTTGCCCATAAAATGAAAGATTTAATTCACACTGAAGGTTTTGGTCAGAGGTGAAGTTCAGAAAATCAAGCAGAATTCATAAGTATACAGAGATAGATTTCCTGAGCTGTCTCARCCACTCCAGCTGCCACGGCCTTATCTTGCAACATCACCCAGGTGGATTTGAGAACTATCTCTAAAATACCATCATCCCTCAGTCAGTCTTAACAATACAGTTTCTGTTGCAATTTAAGCTCAGGTAGCTCTATTTTAGCAAGAGTTGAGCTGGTGAGAGTTGTGGAGTGTAGCTTTTTACAGCAACCTTGCCTTGGGAGAAAATAAGGGAGTCAACTAGAATCTTTCTCTTTTTCCCAAGACTGTGATAATGGAGCAATTTCAAAATTATGTATAAAATGTTACTGTACTTATTTGCAAACAGAAGGATGTCAGTCTGCCGTGAAACAAGAAACTGCAATGTCAGTGTGCTGTAGATAAGAACAGGTGTGCATGAAGGAGGTGTGACATTTTTCTCTAACCAAGTTATGACAATCTCTGTATCATTCATTTGCACAAGCAAACACACACATGCATACACACAGGTTTTTTCTCCTACTGTTTTTAAAGATTGAAAATCTGCCCGTTGATTGCCCATTGAAAATCTGCATCTAAAAGACTTGGGATTTAATTTTTGAAATATTAATGATATTCATTCAGATCCGCCTCTCTTAAATGTGATTTTTATTAAAGGCTTGAAATGGCTTTTTCCCCTACATGTGTTTCAAGGGCTCAGGAAGATGCATTAAATTTTAAATAATAAATACTGTATCTATGATGTGTCATATCTTAATTTGAATCTGCTGATGACTGAATGCCATTCCTTTCAAATGTTACCAGTCTTGCTTGTGAGCAATTTGTTCCAGTCTTCAGCAGGTATATAGATACAACATTAAGCTGTCTGTGACAGCTCAGGCTTAGTATGACTAAATTATATTTGATACAGAGAAGAAAGTACAGCATGACTGAAACATGAGAAAATGAGGGGAGAAAATAATGCAGCTTTCTAAAAACTGTTACTGTTGTTACAATTTGGGGAATGAAAATRGCACCTCCAAACCTGAAAGCAGAAGTCTCTACAGTGGGTGCTAAAGGGCCAAGATCTTTCCTTCTGAACCCTGAATAATGTACTTCAGTATAAAGAAAGCTTGTCTGAAAAATTTTGRTCTTAAAATAGCTAAGTTGGGAGAAGTCAGGTGGTGCAATTGTGTAGATTGAAATAGCTTCCACAGTCAACTTCAAGGTCTGTCCCTTGGTGGAGTCTTTGAAAGCAAAGAAAGGTGTTTTACAGGGGAATAATAATGGGAAGAGGCAAAGCATATAAACAACAAAAAACCTGAAGGATGTCCTAGGGGGCACCCTACAAAAGTATGTAGAAACAAGTGGCTTGTCTTCATTTTAAACAACGTTTTCCCGAATTTGCCATCTGAGGCATAACATTTATGTTTCCTCTTCCCCCCAGCAAAAATCTGATAAATGAAAGTTTCGCTGGTAGATATGATATCCTTATTAAAGTAATTCAGAAGAATAGAATGGGATTGGAATAATGCAGAAAAAATTATCCAGTGTTACCCTTCCAATTAAATAAAGTGGAAAACATCTATTACTGTCAAATAGTAGTTTTACAATTCATTTTGGTGGGGATGATGAGGATAAATATTTTTTTTTGTCATTGGCTTGTTAAATCTTTAATCTCCATACCCCTGCAGTAGCATTTTCTTGGGATACATATGTGAAAGGTACCATTTACTGATSCATGGCTACAGTGACAGTGGGAATGCTGCACTGGAGAGAGCTCAGCTGTGCTCTGGCCATGTCCCAAGTCACAGCAGGCAATCCTCTTTGTACCGTGTGTGTCTGCACGAGTGACTGAGTACTGCATCTTGGTTGCTGAGAGCATTTGTTAGGTACAAACAGAGAGCAGCTAAACAGCTTTACTCCACTGTTTAATACATGATTTCARCATGTTTGACATGAGGCCAAAATGTTTCACTTTATGCTAAGTCAGGAAAAGACCATGTGACGTGGAAAGCAAATGACATCTCTGAAAAGACCTACCAGTGTTCATGTAGCAAGCAGACAAGTTCTGACTTTGGTCAGCACTGCCATGAAATCCAGGGCTCACTGATCTTAATCTGCTTCAATTCAAGAAATGTCAGRCAAAAGAAAAAGCCCTGACCAGAARAYACAGATTTTGGAGAACTCACAGCTTTCCCTCTTTCCTGCCAGAGAACTCAGGAATCTTTGATTGCAGAAAAAGCGTTGGCTTATTCCAAGACTCAAGATGGTGCATTTCACAAATATTGCGCACTCATCTTGCCRGTTTCACTGCCACTGACCCTACAGCCTCTAGGATAGCAACACAGATTAGCAGTGGGCAGGGGGAAAGATACTGCCAAGAGCTTGCCCACTGGTGAAAATGCCAGTGTTGCAATCAACTATAGAGGATTTGAAAAGCCTTTCTAATGTGATACCTAGTAAGCAGCTTGAAATTTCCATGCAATTTGAGACTGAAATAAACTTTGGACAGTCAAGAAAGCTGTTGTCATTAATCCTTTCCAGAGCCAAAGCCTTGTCTTCAAGGAACACAGGGATTCCCCCTGTACCACAGTCACAGTTCAGAGAAGAGTGACAGCAAAGTTATGCTATTAGTTTATGTGCCAAGACTGATGCAATGATGAAGAAAATGTTGAAGTTAAATAGCAGGAAAAGGAGAAACACTTCAGTAAAACAATCTAAAATCAAACAATTGCTATATGGGACTGCCCAATCATCTTGACTTCCATTCAGAAGATCAGTGCAAAAAGATGTTATCTTGTGTTCCCAGCTCCCAGAGACTGTAAGCTTACAGCACCTGTCCTAGTTTATTGCATGCCTCTGATCAGCACATTGCCTGTGTTTATGTCCTGTTGTGGGACATGGCAGGGAAGGCAAAGCAGCTTTCACACCAGCWGGAGAGAAGAGGATGCAGCTTTGATGAGACTGCAGCAGCAAAGAGCCATTTTAATTGCCTAGAAGCCCTTATTGGGAGTGGCTGAGAAGATCCACTCATCACACACAATCTAAACTTAGTCATGGTGAATCACCATGACCTGACACTGATAAGGAATTCTTTAACAGCCAGAGATTACATCCATAAGGCTTCCAAAGCATCAAACCAYGCTGTCCATGGCCAAAAATGAGATTGCTTCCCATGCAAAGGATGCATCTCTGCTTCACAAACTGGCTGAAGACGAACAGTTTCAAAGCCTCTTTGTTTGAGCTTCCTGAGCCTTTTAGGACTCTCACAGAGTGAGAAGAGAGACTATCTTTCTTCCAAGGTAAAAGTTCATTTCAAGCAAACATGCTGTGAAAGGGAGAGTGTTTCATTGTATCCCTGCTGACCATGAAATAGATGATTGGCTGCATATTCAGCTATGCAAGTCCCTGCAGCAAATCTAGAAGAAACCAGCCTTTTAGAGGACATAGCTGATGGGTCTGAATGATGGCACTGCTACTGAATTGTATATTTCCTGCAACATTTCCAAATACATTTAGCAGCCTTGGTTTTCCATCAACTCCTTTGACTTTCATTGAGAGAGACTCCATGCTGTAAGAGGGCYTTAAGGGTATAGGAGTAACACCATCAAAGAGCAATTTTTTCCCATTTTTAGAGCTATTTGTCATTCCTCTTCAGTCAAGATCTACTGGTAAAAAGTTGTTTTTTAAAAGGCTTGTAGTGTCTGTCATCCTGTGAACCCTTCCTCACATTAGATAATTAATGGCTTGAGCAGGCTAACACACCTAAAARGCAGAGATCACAAGAAGAATCTGGCGCTAATCTGAAGATCTCACAAAGGACATTTAAGGATGTGACAGGACAGCCAAATGCCTGAGTCCAATGAGCAGTGARGCAGAGATGCATTCCCAGCAGGCAGGCACACAGAGCATACCCATTACACCATGTGTGTGCTTTGCCAGCTGTACAGACCACACAGACACACAGCTCCACACAGGAGCACCCACACAGGCACAGGGAGCACCAATCTCCTTCCCTGTTTCCCCCAGCAGGACAGGATGGAGGTTCATGGTTGARAAAATACATGTACATGTGTAAAGTGGATCCCTCCAGTAGCCATATCCAGATATTCAGTCTGCCCAGTGGCTGCCCTCTGGATCTCAATGTTCCCAGTGGCTGGTGAGCCTTTAGTATGAAGGACAATCTGGAGAACTGCTCCTGATGATTCACAGGATTGGGCTCCACACCTGAACCACAGGAATGATGGGTCTCCTGGGGRAGTCCTGAGAGGGGCTGGGACAAGGCATTCCTTCCTTGGAAGTGCTTGATTTGGGTTCCCACCTGGCATCAAGCCCCTCTGCTTCTCTGTGCTTTGTGGGGATGTGCCTTTAATGGGCTGATGGCCCCTGGGATAAGCCTGGGAGTAGCCTGGCAGGGTGGTGTTTGGGGCTGCTTTCTGCCGTTGTCTAAGCTCCTTTTGCAGTGGTGCAGCTGAGCCTTATCACATAACCTAACACAGCTGTGCCAGTATGCAAATCAAAACTTAATTATGCACTTCATCTTAAGAAACCAGTATGAATGGYGAGCTATTTCTGAATGTGCACTCAGAAATGACAGATTGTGAAGAAATCATGAGCTGAACCTGTAGGGGTGCAACAAAAGGTAAAGTAACAATCAGCTTATACGTGTATGTATTTTTATTTGTTCTTTAATGATGTGGCTGTTTGCCCTTTTTTAAAAGCATATTTATGAGACTTATGCATCTCTTAAGAATCCTGTCATCTTTAGACAATACTGCCTAATTCCAAATCTGGACGACCACCCTGAACTAAAGCCTAATTTCAAGATGGTCCTGGGTGGTCCATCTCTCCACTGTGATTCATAGTGAGGTATGCAGTAGCACTGAAATTTCCTGAGCTGTCTGGGACACTTGCACAGGGGTGATAAGTATGACAACCAAGATGCAGAATGTCTGTGATCCTCTGGAAGGACAGCTAGAGCCCGTGACATTCCAAACAGCATTAAATAGCTGCATTTGGATATTTGAATTAACAAGTACCTGATTCTCAAAAGAGCCAAAGAAGTTTAGAGGGCCATGAGGTTCACTGTAGACATCTGCTTTAGGATAGGGTGAGTAACTTGGAGACAAGAGTTCATGAACTGACAACCTTTGGGATGACAAAGGGCACGAAGACAATTGATACCCAGCTGGGTGCATGCACACTGAGAGAGACACAGCAGCACCTGGGAATTGCCAATCTTTGGGGTRATTAAGGAAATGAAAACATGTGATGCCAGTGAGGTGGATGGACACAGAGTGGGCCAAGAGCCAAAGATTCAGGAAGAAGAATGAGACTGGCATGTGAGAGTATAAAAGCCCAAGGGCTTTATTTTTTCCTTTGTCAAGAGTGCTTTCTTGGAGGAAGGAACCAGCTCAGGCTGTTTCTGTGTTACTCTGCTGGGAATAAATATTTTTATGGAATGAGCCACCAGAGACTCCTCTGTGGGAAACCTGGGGCTGAGCTGCTGAGTAAACCTGGTCTGACTGTGTGAGTGGAGTGTGTGGGGAACAAAGTAGGGCACCCATTGGATCACTGGAGCTTCCTTCCCATGGGATGAATTTTTGCTTCAGTCCCAGCAAAAATTCTCTGATGTTGGGGATGTGAGTGCCRGAGAGCCTCATGAATGGTCAGACTGGGAAGTTTCCTTAACATGGCAGATATTACACRAGATCTACAGGTGTTCTGTGCCTTTTTAGAATAGTGACTGGAGGCTGGAGAGGTCACTTAGATCATTTTCAATGGTGTCTGAACTGATTTTCAGTTCCTAGCTATCATCTAGCTCACCTAAACTATAGACACTTAGTTAATGATCCCTGATCTGAAATATTAAGAAGAAGGAGCATGGAGTTATTTAGATAAATTTTACCAAGCATACAGCAGCCAAGTTAGTTATCTTCTCACAAAAAAAAAAAAAAGAGTTTAGCAATAGTCTGTTTCCAGCTGTATAGGAAGCTCTTTGATGACGTTCAAAAAGGCATGGCTGAAAAAGAAATAGGATAAAAAGCAGCAGAAAGAGTAAAAACTACAGCATTAAAAATACAACATAGCAGCTGAAAGGGGCCCTACATGAATGCTGGAAAGGGATTTTCTTCAAGGGCATGTAGTAATAGGATAATTTGGAATGGATTTACATTGAAAAAATGTTGGTTTAGATTAGATATCAGGCAGAAATTCTTTGCTGCAAGGGTAAGGTGAGGGTGGTGAGGCACTGGAACAGGTTTCCCAGAGAAGTTGTGGATGTCCTGTCCCAGAGAGTGTTCAAGGCCAGGTTGGATAGGACTCTGAGCAACCTGGTCTARTGAAAGACATTGCTGCCCATGCAGGAAGGTGGCAGCTACATGATCYCTGAAGTACTTCCCAATCCAAACTGTTCTATGATATGGTATAATAGGTAGGAACACATAAGATTATAAGGAAACTTTTACAAGCATAGAAGTAGGACAGAAAGGCAAGGAAAGGGATTATTGCAAARCAGGGAAATACAGTGAATAACAGGAGGAGAAAAAACATTCAGTGTGTCCTTTGCCTTATTCACAATTGAAACCTGAAGTGTGATTTAGTAACTAACAGAGAGGTAGAAAAACACAGCAGAACCAAGAAAAAAGAGCCTGAAGAGTGTTTAAGCCTATCATTCATAGGCCATTATCCATTCATAGGCACCTACTAGCTTGCCCTCAGTGGTTAGAAATCTAGCTTAAATAAACTGAAGCATGAGAAACAACACATGCATTCAAGAGACACTGTTACAGACTAGAAAACATGAGGGAACCTGAGATTCTGTAGAAGTAAAACATATCTTGAGCTGTGTTAGAGGAGCATTAATTGTATGGCAAGGGAAATAATAATACCTGAATAATACCCTGTGGTTAGTGTTGGTAAGGCTCAGTTAGAGCATGGTGTCTGGTCATTGTGTCAGGTTATTGTACTTTATGAGGTATGTACAAAATTTGTCAGAATCCAGAAGAAAGCACACAATTATAAAGGGCTTAGAGATGTGGTAGAGAAACAATCCTTTGATGGATTGTTTCTCTACAGAAAGACAAAAAAAATCCCTTAATTTTTCAAACACGATGGTTTTGGTAAGGTTTGTGATGAAAAAACCTGCTGTAAGGACAGGAGATGTGAGACATTGAGATGGGCATCAAAGGATTATCATGGAGGCCCCTTCATTCCCAGCTCTTAAGCAGGAGCAGTACCACAGTCTGTCAGGAATGCCCATGTCCAGTTTAACAGAGACACAGCTGGTCTAGTGGATCACAGCACGCTGCCTCCAGCCCTGGCTCCCTGGCTCTGCATGGTCTTGGGTTGCCTTGCTGCAGCTAAAAACAAGGGAGCCAATTAAYGCTATTTGGGATGCAGCCACCTCCCCACTAGGAGCTGGATGAAGAATAAGGCATTTCATACAGGCCACTAAACAGCTGTCAGGTGGTAACAGTGTTCAGTTGCTACTGACCTGGGCTGCATTTGKATTTTAGTGACTTGGTGTGAAAAGCTCTATATGCCATTATCAATCCCCTGGGCAAAGCGGGCCCTGTTGTAGAGTTCCTTGACAAATGAGATTTAGTTTCCAGAGAAATGTTGCTAGGTAGCACCTTTTTATTCCTAGATATTAACTGCTCACACCTCCCACTGTCTCTCTTTTCACTTGACAAAGTCATACAGATACTAASCAAGAAAAAAAGGTGACRGAAGGGAAGGTATTTTACTACAAATGGTTTTATGTTGTTATCATAAAAGATTATTTGATTTGGCCCATTCAAAAAAAGAGGGAAATATATACAAAGCACTAGTGTTGTGAAATTACAGGGAGTATTTAATTTTCATGAAAAGGTATGTCCTTTAAAAATTATCATTAGAAGTCTGTGTAAGTATGGTTTGAGATTTTCAAGTTTTCTGCTGGGAGTCCTTCTGCGTTATTGTTTTGTAGAAGGCTTATAATACCACTCCATCTACTTAYTGCTGATACTAAACATGCCAAAAAATAAGACATTACACCTTTTCTCCCACCCTCCCCCCAAAAAAGAGTTGTTGACAGATTTTTGACAACAAATAATTAACTAAAAATTTTTCTTGTGCTCATTTGTGAGCCAGATAAAAGTTCTAGGTGTGATATAAAGAGAAGATGCTTTRACAAGAACAGTTAAACCAAGTTGTTATGGTAACTGGATTTTGAATGGATGTATGTTTAAAAAAAAAAAAGAAAGGGGGGGGGAAATTTACGCTCCATCTGCTCTAATCACTGTGGTAAAACACAATTGTTAAAGAAAAATACCTAATAAGGATAATTTCACATCTGGCATCAAGCCTGTATGATATTTCACATCAACAAGGCTCCCAGATGTGAGCCAAATTTTGCTCCAATATCTGTCAGGTTATATGAGTGGTATTTGACTGATGATCATGCTGAATTACTAATTGAACTTAGTAATTTTAGACTACTTTACTGTGAAAATTCAATTCAAATGTCTGTATTTGATCATTTGTGCTACATGCATTGTGCTTGTTGCTTTTGATTAAATTATATTAATGCACAGTAATTATCTGTTATAATGTCCGTTGCTTCTGGCTTCATGTCAGTGCTACACCAGGGAAATGATACCTCATCTCACTTGGTATTGCAGCCTGTGGAGTAAAATATCCACTGGCAATTAGAACAGAGAATATCTGAAAAGGAGCTTTGTCAAGAAATGTAAGTTTGTACAGGATGTTGTAGTCCATGTCACTTGATTCAAGTGAGAAGCACTTCAGATGGAAACCACCAGCACSCCTGCCCTGAAGGACAGAGCCTTCGAAAATGCATTGGCAGACCAGGGATGCAAAGATCACCCACTAAGCACTTTTAGCTTCTCTGTTCATTGGTAAGTCTGCAGCTGCAGAAAATCCCCAAAAGGAAACAAGCTTTTGGTGGCCTACTCCAGTGAACTTCTGATGGCTTCATTTTGTCATTTCTCTATCATCTCATCTGCATTTACTGACTTACCATGCTCCTGACACCAGTTACATTTTCAGTGCCACRTGTTCAAGTTTCTTCTGGAGAAAAGCTTTCTTTACTCACAGMCATGTTTTCTGCTAAGGTCAGTATTTTGGTGGTTTAAGTTTGTTCTGGTAATTTAAGTGTAATCACATTTCATGTGTTTTTCTCTCAATCCCTCTCCCTGCTTTTTGCCAACTRATAATTCAAGTTTCATAGCTTGAACATATTTTTATAACTGACTCAAATTTAAAAAATATGTTTATGCTACATCTTGTCAGAGGCCATTTCTTTCCTTTTTCACTTCACAGCCTACTGAACATCATACTCAGTGTTGTCCTCTCGTCCTGTTAGCCACCTGGGCAAACCCAAGAGGATTAACATCTGCTTTCCTCCTTGACTCTTGGTGACCAGGGCTGCCAGAAATATCCCAGGCTTTTTGAAACACTCTTATGGGCTGAAATGAATGACACTGACCCTATGGGTCATCCAAAGTGGGGATGGAGGCTGAAAGAAAAGAAATTATCCCAGAATATCACTAGACCTGAGTGTGTCAGTTAAACAAGTACTCCAAGTCTGGAGAAGTGTAACGCCTAAGGAGATCTCTTGGTCAGAGGAATGGCAGTTATGATCTCTGTGGGCTCATCTGACACGAGCCACTGTTGCACTGCTATCTGGCTGGGAGGCACTGCACAGAGGGCTGGAGAGAAGGACAGAAGATTAGAGAAGWGATTATTCACCTCTGTTCAGCACTTGGCTTTTAAAATCATGACAGTTTTGTTCCATCTCAACCCTCTTCTCAGAAAGCTGCTGATGTATTGGATATGCCACTGATCAAATACCATTACTTCCATCCAATACTTTTAAACAAATTCCTCCACTTTTTCTGTCATGCCTCTTCTGAGGCTTGAAAGAATTTAAGAATTTCCTCCTCTTTTTTTTTTTTTTAATATTTGTTGTTGTGAGGCTTGACAAAAATTCAATCCTAATTACGCCAATATTACTGTCAATGAGAGAGATCAGTATGACTCTTGTGGTATAGCATGGCATGGACAATCCAGCACCATGACAGGCTCATGTCAGGAGCATGGATGCTGTCACTTGCAGTTGTATTTGTGCCCACTAACAACTACAGCCTTCTCAGCATGTCTGTCTCACACACATCCATGGGTGTGCTCACTGTGTCTGCAAGGCTTCTCTCAGAAACACCATTCGCATTCAGAATTTGGAAGAACTTCTGGCAATAACTCAAAACTGTCATGCCAATTGCTAGCAAGGGCAAATTACTTCACTTTAAATATCTAAAGAGCTCTGCCCATGAGCCTCAGCCAATTTGTCTTCACTCCCAAAATATTTCACATGGAAAGAATATAAAYAGTGCATGTTTCTTTACAGGGCTGCAAAAGAGGTGGTGGTCTTAATAACATTCCAGTTGGAAATCTCTATACTTTGAATGCAGTTTGGTCAGGAGGAATCACTCCTGAATTATATACTCTATAGGAACAACTCCATTGGTTTATTTAATTATAGGCAAGACAACATTGATTCATAAGTTCAGGGTGGAMGTATCTCACTGCAAATCCTTTCAAAATCTTCTTAAATTCATATTTCAAAACACTGAAGTGAGGTATTTTTAAACTTTTCACATTTTTGCAATGTCAGAATAAGGACTGTTGAGTCTCCTACAGTTGCCTSAGACATTTCTTCGCACGTCAAGCTTTGTTTGATTTATGCATTGGTGTGCCTTGTTTGCCAACATTCCTTATGCTGTCACTGACTCCTGTGTACTGCTGGGTTTTATGTGGCCACACTTGATTTTTCTTTCCTCTGCAGTAAAGTTCACCTTAGGCTKGTGAACTGCATTTACAGAACTACAGAGCATGGCATTGCTGCAAAGAATCTATCACTCTAACCTTTAGTACACCCAAGGTCAGAACACAATTACAGGGTTCAAGGGTTCRGTAAGTTATTTGCTTGCACAGACTGCTGATTGATTGTTCTAAAATTGTTATTAGGTAGCTAGCACCAGTGATCAAAGGGAAAGGAGAATGAAACAGGAAGCAGTAAGCTAGGGAAGCTGTTACAGCCTAGTGCTTGTRTATAAATAAGGGTAATGTCAGTGAAAACAGGAAAACACTGGRAAGCAGATTACTTCAAGTGAGGCAACCTACGCAGTGGCAGATAAGCCTAAAATCCAGTATTCTGCATAACTCATTTTCTGTGTTTAATGGAGGTTTTCTGAATGCTTTGCCTCAGTTTGATTAAAAAAAMCCCAACAAAACAAAACCCAAGCCAAAAAAAAAAAACAGCTGTTCAAGCAATTTAAAAGAAATTATTCTTGAACTCTGCAAARCCTCATGTAGTTAGATTTACCTAAATGACTGGTTGCACAGGATTGCATCAAGGCTTTAGGAAGGAATGCAGAGAGCAATTCCTTTGATGGTGTTTCATCCAAGCTTCTCCAGCAGAGACAGAGAGGAAAAGATGACTGCTAGACTGCTTATGGCTCTTATTGGTCTTCTTCTGTCCGTGGCCTGTGTCAGTGCAGGGTCAAGAAGACTAATCATTCCTGGGTTCTTTAACCCGTGTAATCCTCAGAAATCCTTCAGAGTAATTTAGATCAGCACAGCAGAGTTCTTACAAATTCCAGTTGTTATTTTCTGTGAATCTTTATAGGCTGTTACAAATGCAATATTTAGCCCYTTTTGTCGTTGCACTCTGGTGTGGCTCTAGTTCAGGCAAGTTGGCTTAATGCAGATGGCAACAGAGCTTAGGACACATGCTACTTTACTTTTGCATGGACATCATCACAGTCTGTTCAATGCTACCTTAGTTGATTTTGATGTTTTTATATGTCACTGTTTYAACTATGTGGAGAATTTTTTCTAACACATTAACTTGATCATTTGCAACATCTGACCACGCCAAYAGAAACAGCCTAAAGCAGCACTGTTTCAAGGTAAATCAGATTTGAACTTCTTTAAAGGTCAGATGTACTAGACTTTGAAGGTTTGGATTTGTGCCTAATAATAGTAAAAATGTAGTGAAGTTGTAATTTAGCCTCCAGCAAATGTACACTACTTAGCAACATACAAAATGTTTGTAAGTGTCAAAACTACTTGTAAGGAAATTAAAGGAGTTTAAGGATCCAGTCAACCTGAAGGCAATCTTCTAAGAGGAAAAATGTCTCATCTGAAAAGTGAGATTGGAGAAGAGTTTTTGATATAAACATTAAAACTCTATCAGCACCTATATAAGAGTTATTTTGTCACTAAATCATGTAATAATTCATGTTCACTGTATCCCTTTGAGTACTGCAGACTGCAGAATTATGCTTTTGATGAGGATAATTTCTTCCTGTTGTTCAGGAATGGAGAGGAGGGAATGGATCTTTAATTTTTTTTCTTGCAGGGGGTTGTTTATTACTGGATGACATTCAGGATTACAAGATATGGGACAGTGCCTAGCTAAAAGCAACTCTCAGGTAAGACTTTGACTAAAACTGCCCATCTTTGACTGGATTAATCCARAATGAGCTCAAAACACCAAGGAAGCAGTAGGTGAAACTTGTTAGACAATTGTGTCTAACTTCACACTTCTGGGATGCTTTTGAGGCAGGAGATGAGAGGGTGATGGAGACCCTGGTTTCTGCCAATAACTGCTAACTGGCCTGAGGTACAGAGGGAGGGAACTGATCTGGAGCTGTGTGATTAACAAGGCCTTTGGTGCCTCTTGGCAACTGTCTGATACAGATGGTGTCAAATACTAAAAGCTCTCCTTGGGAGGCAGGGGGACACAAGCAGGGATGCCCAGCACCATGCAGATGGCTGAGCCAGAAGGTGGGGCCAGAACCCAGGACTCAGGGCTGCTCTCAACTGACCCGGGGGCTGGAGCCTCAGATGGTGTGAGCCATGGGATGGAAACCTTGGAACCCATAACCCCAGTGGGAGCATGGACTGACTGATCATAAGACTCTGTGGAGGGTTTAGGATCAATTCAGGTCATCACTGGACCYCCAGTCCTCCATAGCTGTATCCTCCTTATCTGAAGCTCCTCAGGCCTTCTAAACTMCTCTCTTTATGCCAAATCCTTGGCTTTTGAATGTCTTTGCTGGTGCGCTGGAAATCTGTTGGCATATATGGAGGAAATATTCTGCAAATSTCTTCAATAAAGAGACAAGATGGTCTCCAGAGGTCTCTTCCAACCCTAACAGTTCTGTGATTCTGTGCAAACAAAATTTAGCAAACTACTGCATTTTCTCGCATCATTTGCTTCCAACATAAATTTAGGTATCCAAATTAAAATTTTAGCCTTTCTTTATTATTTATGCTTTGAGAAGAGTTGTGCCTTAGAAAAGGAGCTTAATTGAGATTATTGAGGAACATGTTTTTGAATTCWGGGCCTGGTGAATATGGGAGTGAGTCAATTTTCTCTGCTTTYATTGGAAGGTAGCCAGCACAGCCAGAAGGAAGGGCCAGTCTGGAAGAAGGAAGGGACTAGAATCTCCCTGGAGAAACTGAGAATGAAATACAACATATTTTTGCCTGCTGTAGTGTGTGGAGTCAAGGGCATCTGACATTATGGATAACAGAAGATGTAGTTGATAAAATACAGCTGTTCCAGAGTCTTGACTTTTCTGAAGATTCGGAAGACACAGCCCAACAAGGATCATTTAAAAACCTTGGGATTTTGAGTTCCTTAATTCCTCCAGAAATACTTGGCATGTTCAAGTGCTGCACAGAATGTAAGCTTTTGCCTGAGGCTAAATATGCATTTGTCTGCAGGCCAGAACAATCATCTGCCATTAGATGTCAGACTGGTCTGAATTACAGAAGAGTCATCCAAAAAATCTGAAATGGTCACTGTAAATTTCTTAGAATCACTACGAAGAAATAGACATTTAAAAGGCAAGACTGAAAACAGCAAGCAGATTTGACCCAATACAAAAGAAAYCTCAGTTTAAAAATGTTCTTTTTCTCCTTGTTGTCAGTAAAGGGAACTTGAAGTAGCCAGGCTAGACATGYATAATTTAATAATAGGCATCTAGTTAGGAAAGACAAACCTTCCTCAAATGTATAATGTGAAGACTGTAGCAGTTGATCAAAGAAAAAAGGTGGGTTGACATTCTTGTAATATTTGATTAACTAAATTTCAGCAGCAGCTATCTTGAGTAGAATCACTAATAGACAAGACAAAATGCTTTGCTTTTATTGAGAAAAAAACCACAGCAAGGACAGGTCAGGATGTCAGTATGTAGCTTTCTAATGGCAAAGATGCAGAATGTATCTTCAGCAGAGTTTTACCATATATAACCAAGCATGTTAGTTACCTGAGATAACAGCACATKTTCTCTCTTTTCTTCTTTTCTCTAYCCCTTYCTCTTTCCCTTCCCCTGCACTTTYCCCTTTCCTTTTTYTCTATGCAGTTGYAGACTACTAATTTGTGGAAGAAATACAAAAAGAAGTTGCAAAGACCAGACCCTCCTAAAAATCTTCAGCACCTCAACACACATGCAATGAACACCAATGGAATATRCACTGCTGCTGTTACAATATTTTTGTAAGAAGAGGGAAATGAAAAAAGCATCCAGTTTGTTAAAACTGTGATACTCTCTAATAGCATGTGAAAAATTTGCAGGTTGCTATGCACAGCATGTTAGCATTTCCCAAAGGTTGCTTTTGGCACAGATTGTCAGAAAGAGAAAAGACAATGTGAAGAAAAGCACTAAGAATTCCTGGAACTGTGGAGATGTTTGGCCATTCCAGGTTTTGCACAAGTTTTACAGTGCAAGATGARGAAGGCAGCAGGAAACAGGAAATTAAGAAAAATCACCTCAGCAACTTCCARTGTGATTTGGAAAACTGAAGGAAAAATGAGATGCTACTGGCCATACCTTGTAGCTGGCTAAGCTCTGTCCCTTTTCAGTCACAGATGTGTTTATATGTACAACTTTACAAAGGGCCACTCCTGCAGACTGAGGGACCAGTGTAACCTAAAGGGCTTTGGCTATGCCCCACACATCARCACATCCTTCTGACCATTAATGCCAAGGAAATGTCCTGTACTTTGCTGGCTTTTATTTTAAAGAAAGAGGAGATAAACTCAGATTATGTGACCTGCATTCATTTACTGCTCTTCYGTCATTTCTCTTGGTGACATTTCTTATGCGATGTGGTGTCTTATGATATGGCAGACTGAAACTCAGCAAAAAGTGATGTAATTTAATAGCCTGGCTATAAACCCAACAAGACTTTATTTCAGATCCCTTGACAGAGAACAAGTTGACCCAAATTTAAAGTGACTAATGGACCTCAACCTTCACATGGTTGTRAACTCCCCACCTGTGAGTCAGTTCTCTCTGGAATAAGAGACTTGATGTCTGACCATCTCTTTCTTTTACTGAGGTCTCCTGGGAACTCTGCTGCTACCTAWCCACATTCAAAATTACTACTTGTTTTATTGTAGTGCAAACCAAAGGATTTTCCATTGCCTTTTCTTGCATAAAGCAAACTCAGGAAGCTAGGATGACTTCAGAGATTCTTCTTCTAACAGATTTTTTCAAAGCATATCACAACTCAATGGGCATGTAATACTTATAAATTGGAAAAAAAAGGGATATCTCTCTTACTTGTTTTTATTTTCACAGAAATCTAAACATCCTTTGCTTAAATACAACACTTAAACAGCAAATCATCTAAATAAACATCCCCTAAGATTCACATAAACATAAAAAGTAACATTCTTCTGTCAGGAATAAGAATAATTCAGCTTTAAACATGTAAGAACCATGTGTCAATCAGTACCATGTGCATTCACCCTACTCATTATCAGAGAGGCACAGCACACAAACCACAAGAGGGCTAATCAAGAACATCTTCTGTAGTACAATGAGGAAACATTGTATAGTTTATAAGACCTTCAACCCACTGGCTGGCCTCAGTAATTACTGAAACATACTCTCCTTATTAAACAAGCTCTTAAATAATTGATCCTGTATTTGCTCCTGCTCACTAAGGAAATACTATGCATAAACTGAATTTTTATGTGTGTGGTATCTTATTTGCAAATTTTGTTATTGAGAAGTGTATGATTAGTCTCTGTATCAGGAGACCAGGGTTCCAGTCCCAGCTCCACAGCTGATGCACTAAATGACCTTGGSAAAGTCATTCACTGCTGTGCCTTAATTTGCCTGAGATCTGTTGCCTGACTTGCATTTCATCTGGTTAAATTTTCTTAATATCTTTGACTTTCCTGTAAACACCTCCTGATAAATGACTACACTTTCCAATACATCTGGAATGAAAGTGCTTCCAATTTTCAATTTAAATAACAGTAGAAAAATAAGCCAAATAAAAGAAAAATCCTTTGGGATGAGTGGAAAAAAAGCTTACCCATTTTTTTTATTTTAGTAAGTTGCTTTGTATTTCACTATTTTGCCAGGTTCTGTAGTTTCCCAGGCACGGCTCAGTTTGGGAAACTTTCTAAAAGACTGCTTCCTGAGAAAAAAAATAGCTTCCTGTTTCTCAGGGTGTGCTTCTGTTCACGCTGCTGCTGAGGGCATGTTGCTGTTCTCTCTTATTTCACAGTGAGTAGAAAAAAGTCCACACACCTTCCCCCTATGCAGCAGCAGCAGTACCTAGTTTTTGTGACCTCATTCTGTGAGTGCCAGAGGAGTGGTGTGCCAGCCAGGAGGCAACTGTCCACCACGATAAAGCTTAAGCACGTCAGTCTGGGGAACAGATGGGACGTGGACTGTGCTGGAGGGAAGGTAGAGGGCTTTGAACACTCTCTCATCTTTCCCCCAGTTCAGATGTGCAAGTAAAGGAAAGGAAACATGTACACATTTCCACAAAGAAAAAGTCAAGTCAAAAGAAAAGCTTTGTGCTTTTGCCTTCAGAAATTTTAAGTAATGTTCAAAACCCTTAGCAAATTGCTTTGAGCAAATAAATACACATCATAAGCATATTTCAGTTTATGAATCCCACAGACAAATGCTACTTTGAAACTACTTTTCATACTGTGCTCCTAATGATAATGTGGATTGTGTAACAATTATGTTATAATGAAGAGGAAGGAATGCATTTTTAATCTGGAGTATTACTGATAGTGTAATAATCCTTAAGTGAAATGGTTCTAGGGAKGTGTCTGCTAACTTAGAAGGCAGCTGGATAGAAAGAAGAAACATTTTACATGAATAAATGTTAATTAATTAAATACTAGACATACATATTCTTAGCATATTTACTGAGGAAGASACCTGTATTTTCTATACCACATGATTTGGAATACCCAGAAGCCTTTGAAATTCTCAGTGTTTATTGTATTATAGATGTTCAAAGGATATCATAAGGGCTTGTAGTAATACTAGACTGTGGAACTGGAGAACTGCCACTGGAGTGACAGGGCAGCCAAAGCACATTGCAAATGTAAATACATGCTTTGTTCTGGAACCATGGTAGAGGCTTCTTTCACGTGTCTGAACTACAAAGGTGGTCAAACTGGAGACTAACAATTTCAGGGGAGTTCTCAGTGTAGGTTAATTCTGAGAGGTGCTGAGCAGAATGCAAAGGCGCAAAGACCTTCAACCCACGGGCTGCAGACAGTCTTTAGGCCTCTGATCCCATAAGGTAACCAAGCTGTTGGAGAGATAGTGTTTGATGCTCCCAAGATATTATAAATCMTTTCTGTGGTTTAACCTTGGCTAAGTGCCAGGTGCCCACTAAAGCAGCTCTGTCACTTCCCTCTTCAACTGGACAGGGGAGAGAGAATATAATTAAAAGCTCATGAGTCAAGATAAAGACAGGGAAAGATCCCTCACCAATTACCATCATGGGCAAAAAACACAATCAGCTCAGGAAAATTAATTGAATTTATTATCAATCAAATCAGAGTACATTATAAGAAGTAAAGCACGTCTTAAAAGCAGCTTCTGCCTACACCTCCATTCTTCCCAAGCTTGAATTTATTCACAATTTTCTATTATGTCCCATCCAGTGGGCAAGGGGTGGGGGGATAGGGGAGCTGTCCTTCAGTTTATCACATCTTTCTGCTGCTGCTTCCTCTTTCTTTTCTCCAGTGTGGTGTCCCTCTCACAGGAGACAGACCTCCACAAACTTCTCTAGCATTGTCTTTCCCATGGGCTGTAGTTCTTCACAAACAGCTCCTTCCACAGGCATCCTTCATGCACAAAACACTCCAGCCTGGGTGGAGTTCAACAGGGTCACAAGCCCTGCCAGCAARCCTGCCCCAGTATGGTCTCCTCTCTTCATAGATCCATGTGTCTTTCCAGAAATGTCTTCCAGCACAAGCTTTCAGTGGGGTCACAGCCTCCATCAGCCATCCACCTGCTCCAGTGCAGGGTCCTCCATGGGCTGCAGGTAGATCTCTGCTCTACCATGGACCTCCATGGTCTGCAGGGGCACAACTTCCTCACCATGGTCTGCACCATGGGAATCTCAGAGRTGGAAGCTCTGCTCTGGTGCCTGGAGCACCTCATCCCCTCCTTCTTCACTGACCTTGGTGTCTTCAGTGTTGTSCCTCTTAGGCATAAGTAAAATTATATGAATCAGAAAGAATTTTGAAGATCCTRTGGGATGGATGCACAGTTTTCCAATATATCAGCATTTTCTTAACAGTTATTAAAAACAGACTCACTTTTTATGAGAATTTTTCTTCATGCTAAAATATTTTTTGCAATTCTGCCTGGTAAAAATGAAAACTCAGCAGAGTGACTGGCAGCTTTCTTACTCAAAGGCAAGTCAGTGCTATCTATCCAAGGCTTCTTATGCTGTTTCCCCAGGGAACACTGTCTTTGCTGCAAGACAGTGATCTTTTGGCACTTGACCAAGTTTTCTAAGAATTCAYTTCTTGTCAGAAGATCATAGCATCCTTCCACAGTAAAGTTCTGCAGGCATGACAAGACTGTCAGCTGCAAGGGTCAAATTGCTAAAGCAAGGAACAGAAAAACAAGGGTATGAAATTCCTTCTTTCCCTTCCCATCAAAAATTTAGGCATTAAAAAAAAATCTCATCTCTTTTCTGTGCTCTCACACTCTCACTATTCACACCAAGCTAAGAAGAGGTTACCCAACTCAAGCTGTTATAGGTAAAGTAGTTGCTGGAGTATGCAATACATTCCTGAATTGATTTAACAGGCCTTTACAGAGCTAGAACYTCATTCTTCAACCAATGAGCTCCATTGTTTTCCTTGAATACTAGCACAAACTGCCAAGAGATTCAGTCTTTTGGACAGGTGTCTCCTYAGCTGTGTCTAGAAATCTCCTTGGACACAATAACTGAATAAGTATTGACTGGTAAATGATCAAGATCTGTATGTATTGAAGGATGAAAATCTCAGATCATGTGAAAAGAGAAATAGCTGTATCTCTTAATCATGATTAGAAATGTGCATTAGTTGAAAGTACACATGAAGGAGGGCTGAACAAAGGAAAGATGGCTGCTATTTTCTCAATACTGCAAGAAATGGGGAAAAAAGTACCTTCTTCACACAGGGAAAAGAACAAACACATATATTTGCAGAATGTCCGTTTAAAAGAACCTGCATTTATTTCTGTTTCAGATCAGAGCCTCCTGGGATGCCCACTCTGGATGTCAGTGGAACTTTGTACCAGAGAACATCAGTGACACCACTATCTTGGCTGCATCCTGGCTCCATGAACAGAACCACTTTTTTCCATGTCAAAATGCACCCTTGTACCACCTCATGTTACTTGAGGTTTGCTGTCTRAATCTCCCCAGACTTTTTCAGCCCAAAATACTGGCTTTCTCATTACCCTGGACAATTCTGCCTGTGTTTCCTGTCCTGGAATTCATCTTTGTTGTTTATCTGATTGTCACTGTATTGGTGGCCAGTTTACTGTAGAGACAACTTGACCAAATTAACTCCTTTTWAAAATAATTTATTAATAAACTCAGGAGACTGCTCAGATCACTCAAAAGAACTTTGTTAGCATAGTGTGAATAATTCAGCACTTTCTACAAAGAGAAAAAGCCTTAGGAAACACAGAATAAGGATGTTACCTTGTCCACTTTCCTAGGTAGACTTTCCTAGAGCCAAAGRACTCAGGTCTGCTGCCAAAGTTTGTCCCCATGAGGAGGTTTTCAGACGTAACTTTACATAGGAGAGTACATTTCTAGATACAAAGCCTAATTTTGTTTCAATATTATTAAGAAGTCAAATAATATTGATATCTTGGGCAAGTTTCTTCTGTATAAGTAATAACTGGTTAAGACTAACAAAACTTCATGGGTTTCCAAAATACCAATCAAGTCAATATTATAACTAAATTCCTTGCCTAAACTGTAAATTAACTTCAGGCAAGTGTGATTAAAACTTATGTTTTTACTCTGAACTCAGAATAGTGGGTGCATTGATCAGGAGCTTCTTGAAGAAGTTTGATTATATTTTAAATCTTGTTTATAGTCTTGACAAGATATGCAATCATAACTCAAGAATGCTTCATATACAGTGTGATTGTGCACAAAGAAATTATATGTTATATTTTCACAACAATAAAAGAAGCGGAGATCTTTCAGGGATCTGCCCAGACTAGAGGAAATTCTTTAATGAGGATACCTTCTATTCCTGGGGATTTTATCCTCTGTCTTTTTTTCCTGAGAAATACCTCTTGTAGCTGCATGATAAGCATGAGCTGCTTTTCCTATGCTCTCACAGGATAGAAAAAGTACATAGACAAGGAAAATGGCATACTATTATCCTTAACTTTRTGGGCATCCTGAAGAACTGCAGCTCTATTTGCAACCTATGATGGGCTCATGATTCTGCTAAAGACAGTGGCACAGAACTACTTCATGCTCCAGTGGACTTCAGGTTGTCTATGGACAGATGCCTGCATTCTGGCTATGGGAAATAACCCTGGTTCAAAGCCCCTGGATTCTCACTGTGCTGTTCTACACAGACAGGCCTACACCATGCGAGTGCAATAAGCACATTTTGGATAAAGGAGATCTGGTTGCACATGATAGAAATCTGTCTGCTCTTAGATTGTTTTTATGATGAGCTTCTTTTCTACCTCAGTTTTCCCCTCTTTATACTGTGAATAAAATGTCATACCTGATCCTGCTTACCTCTCCAGAGTAGTAAGGATTAATTAGCTCATGTTTGTGCACTGCTCTGAATGTGTAATGAGCAAAATTATTTTTTCTTTCARTTGAATCSTGCAATTTCTACTTCTACAATTTTTAATTGCTGTTTAAAATATGCATCAATTACAACTTGTTTCACCAAGAAAAGGTGACAAGCTGTTGTATGGGTAATAAGGCAACACACATCTCTTTTTTTGCTATTCTCTCATTTATTTTCCTTTCTCCCTTGCCAAAAGCTTTTTTTATGGTCCCTGGGAAAAGGCAACCACACTGGCCTGATTCCCTTTGTCTTAGTATTTTTTTGGTAGGAAGGCCACAAGTTCACATTTTAAAAGAAATCCTCTGAGATTTGTGTGTGTGGTAATTTCTATAAAGCTGCTGGAAGTACATTTTTTTAATGAAAATATCTGATTTTGTTTACAAAAGGCCAAACCCAATCTTATTGTAAATCTCTAGGGGAAATGCTTTTAACTTATATTCAGTTAATTCAAAATACAGAGGCAGTAAAAACAGCTTGCTTAGATGTCCATTGTAAAAGCAGTGATTTATAGTGTTAGTTACTCTAATGATAGCTTCATAGGATTAAATTATTTACTGCTAGGAATTCAAGAAAAACTAGAACTAAATGCAAACCAAATAACGCTGTTATTTATGTTTCTTTGGGAAATGTGATCATTACTTTTTCTTGTTCCTCTTTTGTTTCTCACTGCATAACTAAATTTCAGTAATTGAAATATGTGCAAGTGATGGAAAATTTTAAGTTGCAAACAAGCTCTTTCTGGAAAAATGTGCAACATTTTTCCAGAACTCCCAACTCCCTCCCATATTTTTAACATTTTGTTTCATCAAACCTTTCAAAAACAGTCTTGACAAGGTCTTCATTCATCCTTCCCAAGGTTATCTAGGCTGAAGACTCCTTCTTAGCTCAATGAAATCAGTACARTGCCTACAGTGAGTTCCAAATCTCAACCATTAACAACTTCTGTTGAAAACCCTGCATTTTCAAATTACAGTATTATATCCTGTGAACATATGTATTTTCAGGACAAATTCARCTAGAGTATATCTTGCATACTGGGCTTATCTGAGGTAAAGCCCTCAGTGTCAACAAAAATTCAATTTTGTTCAGTGAGCAGTTCCTGTARCCTGCACTACAAGATTTATCCTCAATTAAGCTTTGATGGGAGATGGGAAAATCATGGGAGACTTTTCACTCCGTCAAGATCCATGTCAGTACCTTTATTACACAGAGAAACTTACTGATCTCAGGGAACTTCCCTTATGAAGTGGCAAAGAAAAGAATAGCTAGAATAAAGTAGAAGAGAAAATATGTTCCAAAAAGTCACAGAGGACACCAGCAACAAAATCTAGGTGTCTTACTGAAGAGTTTCGCAGATRTTGGAAGAAGTAGTCAAAAGAATGCAAGCAACATAAGAATCAAGAATCCAAAAAAGATATATAACATACCTTTGAAGGGTCAAAAATATGTMATACATGTGACATTTATTTTGTCGGAACTCAGAACATTCCTCTGGATGCCCTGGGTGGTTCAAGACCCTGGCAAGGGTCCAAGACCTTGGCAAAAAGTCAAAAGTACCATTGCCTTTGATTTCAGTCCATGTGACAAACTGCCCACCTTGTGTGAGGATTTGCAGGCCACAAGAGTATAATTAGAATGATTGATAAGTAACTTATCACAGGGTGAAAAAGTAGAATCTCAGGGTTTTTAGAATGGGGGTCAAGAGGACAACATGGAGGAATCTGGGCATGTCCCTGTTCTCCTTCTCCTTCTCCTTCTCCTTCTCCTTCTCCTTCTCCTTCTCCTTCTCCTTCTCCTTCTCCTTCTCCTTCTCCTTCTCCTTCTTCTCCTCCTCCTCCTCCTCTTCCTCCTCCTCCTCCTCCTCCTCCTCCTCCTCCATCTTCTGCTGTGATGGTGGCACTTTTGGATTGGATTAGAGTAGAAAAACATTGCCTAACATAGGTGATAGGTATTGGTAATTAACTGTAAACATAGAACACATAGTACTTAATACAAAGCGTTAACACTGCCCTTGGAAGAGGAAGATCTGGCACTCTGAGCACTGACCTTAGCAGGGCAGAAAAKAATGTAATAGGTAAGAGCAGAATAAACAACGTTGAACAACAGAGACAACTACTCCGGACTCATTTCTCTGGTGCGGGGCTTGGGAAAAAAAAGACTTTTCCTGATATCTCGGGACTCAGTTAGACCCAGAAACCTGAGAATATTTAAGGATTCTTATGTAGAGACATGCCTAGTTATATTAAATAAAAAAGGGAATAAAAGACATGAGAATGATTAGCAATTTGCGGGAACACAAATCAGACACTCATTATCTSCCAGAATCTGTTACCAGATTCCAGAATTTTTTTCAGTTCAGTATTTTGTTATAATTTGATCAGAATTTCACATCAGAAATTAATTRCCATTAAAGGCTAGTTTAAAAATTCAGCCATCCACTCATGGAGTTAAGCATATCACATGACTGGAAACTACTCACATGGTGGGAGCACTGAGAAAGGAGAAGAAACAAATTGCTGTCAAAAATACCTTTTCAAAACTCTTGGTTCAGCAATTATATATAATGAAGCCATCCTTAACACAAAGTGGTGCTTGAGAGCTGTTAGGTACACAAAGAAAGGAGAAGCTATAAAATGAATATTGTTTGTAATAGAAGACCAGGCTAGTTTTGACMATAGCTAAAATGTTAGTTTCAATTTCAAACAGATTACCATGAAAATGTTGAACTATATGTTAATTCCCACACAATCTACCAATGAGTTTCTGAAGGCAATGCCTTCAGAAAACAAGCGGGAAAATATTTTAAAACTTTAAGCTTCTGGCTCTTTACCATGAAAAGCTCTCCATGCATGAAAAGGCTACAGAAACATCCAATCATCATCCTAAAAGTTGTGTGATGACTAAGACATTAAAAAAACCCATCCAGAACTAACAAAGTTGGTCAAATATATAGGTTTTGCAAAACTTACTGTTTGTTATTCCTAAAAAGCTCAAAAGACCTAAGCAAAGGATAACAGAACTATATTTCCCGCAGAAATGGAGGGAAACAGACAATGCACTTCCAGACTTAAAAGGGTGTGGCATCTGTGTTCCAC
This sequence comes from Alauda arvensis, assembly GCA_902810485.1. Taxonomy (NCBI): domain Eukaryota; kingdom Metazoa; phylum Chordata; class Aves; order Passeriformes; family Alaudidae; genus Alauda; species Alauda arvensis. The sequence goes on from CADDXX010000056.1 coordinate 1,765,124, forward strand.
CCTTACCTCAGCCAAAATTATGAGATAAGTCAAGTGGCATACAGCTGAAAGGTAAGGCACTTTCACTATTGAAAATAGTATTTGAAAATAAGAGAACTTGAAAATCATACATTTATTTAACTGCACTTTGMATAASTAAAGGAAAAAGAAAAATAAGYAAAATAAAAATAAACAAACCAGGGCCATGCAGTGACTCTTTAATTGCTCGATGTGGCCCTTTGCAAAGCAACCCCCCAGGCACCTGTATCCTGTAGTGCATTAARCTGGGGAACTCAGTCACTGGAAGCTTTGCAGAAGATGAAAAGGCAGAGAGATAAGGTGAAGGTATGAAAATCCTTCTGGTATCACTGGCTATGGAGATAACACYTCTGACTCATGAAGGACTGGTGTCAGTATATTCTGCAGTCTAGGGGAACATATCAMTTGTGGAGTTGCCTGACAGCCCCTGCCATCRACCACTGTTGGAGACAGACTATTGGGCTAGAGASATCTTTGATTATGGCCATCCTGTGCTCTTGAAGATGTCATTTAGTACAGAATGAGCACTCTTTGTAAATATGAACYCTTCATAGATGGTCATCTGATTATTACATAAAGAGAAAAGGAGGAAATGCTATTTGAAATCTTTGACAGACTTGCTCTCCAGTAGTYAAATAGTGTTTGCCAGGCCACCTGGCAAACAAGTAAAAGTTATTTCCAGTAAACTGAGTGAGCATCAGAAATTACCTGGATTGCTATGCAGGAAACACAAAGTGAAAGAACTTTGGCTTTTCTACAATTAAGAAAAGATAGGGGTGTTGTCAGAAAGGAATGAAAGAAAACTCKCATGTCTACCTGGGAAAAGAACAGCTATGTTTGGCATATTTGAACCCTAGAAAAAGTAATSCTTTGAGCAAAAATCCATCTTTTATTATAAGACATTGGATCCACAGAAAAATTACCATTTTTTATCTAAAACCAATCTGATTTAAAATGGAGTCTGTATGAGTTTCTGAAGACATAACTAAAGAAATCTTTTTATTCTCAAAGGGTGTAGTTATTTTTAATAAAGAAAAATGCCTAGAAATGTAGGCAATTATAAAAAAGAACATTCCTTGTTGGAGAAGGGAATGAAACTGTGATATATAATTTAAATAATCTAGTTTAAATTGGTGAATATTACACAAATCATCACACACTTCTTTACAATATAAAACCCATGTAAAACAAACTAAYAGAGGAAARATTGAAAAAAAAGATTGAAATTAATGCCAAGCAAATTATCCAAAACARCATTTCACAGAAAACTGTCAGTCAAATMGGAYTCAATATAATTTTCATTAAATTGGAGAGGCAATCAAGTTTACCATGCTTGGAGTTAATAATAACCAATATGAGGAGTTTYTATTGTACTTAGTGATGGTTATACAAGAAAAGAATGACACTGATAAAGAAATAATTGAAGAAATTAGTTTCTTGACATTGATAAGAAAGCATTACTTCCAATGAAGTAAAATATGCAATCCATCAACTTAAACAAGGACATTCTCCCAGGAAAGATGGAAAGACTACAGCAGGAGTTACAGTGTAGTTAATGGCCTAGAGCAAAGYGTAGGTCAGAGGATAAATATTTAAACAAACTCCATGAGAGCACAGAATCTACTGTTGAAGARGCAATGGTTCAATAGAACAAATTGCCACTGCTTTGGACATGCCACTCAGGTCTTGCAAATGACAGCATGGAGCCTGGGTGGAGGAGCATGTTTTCCTAGAAAGTTTGTTTCAAAAAAATCATGCCTGAGTGAATAGTGGTTTTACCGGGAGATTTTACAGAATCTGGAGATCAGACCGAGTGACCTCAAGTTGATTTCCTTTTATCAGGGATGATACACAGATTGATGTAGTCTTTCTTTTTTAGTATTGTCTTGAAGTTATTCTATCCCATCATAAAARAAGGCTAAATTAAAGTGAAATTTTAGTAACTTGCCACCAAAATAACCCAAACAAACAAATAAAAACAATTAACAGCCAGAACACTTATGCAGTTTTGATTTCTTTTTCTCTTAAACCCTAAATCCACTTTTTGTGTTTTTGCTGTTCTTTTTAAGAACAAAAAGGATGTTCATCCTCAGTGAAATGAGGTTATTTTAGAAAAGATGTACAGCAACAGTCCACATTGGGCAGGGAGTGGTTGTGACCTTCACCTTGTCTCTGACGTTTACACAAGGTGRAAGCACCAGAGCAAACAACAGCTCTCAGCAGCCATTGGTGGTGCAGAATAGTTCTGGTCCCTGTCGTGGGAGCCACAACCCTCCTGCACATCTTGCTTCAACACAGTGCCCTGGCTCTTACTTTAGGCTTTCTAGCACCACCAGGTAGTCAACAGGACTGAGGAGATTCATGTATTGATATATGTGTTTCCATCCAATTAGACACTACACAGAAATAAACTGGCATTAATTTCAGGCAGTTCTTGCTGAAAGAGGAGTAGTCAAAAAGTACCAGCATCTTCATGAGCTGTTACTTCAAAACAACTGATGCCCATCAAAATTCCCTACTGCACTAAAGCTTGCAGTTTTTGCTGCTCCCCTTGTAACCCATTGGGGAGTCTGGGTCACCTGGGACTTTGAGCTCACTATTCTGTGCAGGAGGGCATTGTGTAAACTGTGATAATTTTTACTCTCTAAGTCAAATGTACTTCTACATTTATCCTATTTAGGCAATAGGTAGTGGCAGCTGCTGTTATACAGTCCACATTTTTCTGCTTTCCACTGAAGGTTGTAAAGCTWATAATTCATATAAAGTGAAATGTTTTGGGATCACAGGGATTTCAGACAATAATAGTTAAGAGAGAGTGGGGAAGGTAGCAATGGTGGTATTATTTATCCAGAATTTGCATTCCAGCCACATTAAACTTTTCTCCYTTTCATGGTTCTCAACAGAATATTTACACAAGAGGAGAAGGGCAGTGAGACAGAAACTAAAGAAATGGTCCACACAGAAGTGGTTCACAGAAAACTGACACAATGGCAAGAGAACTGACAGAAAATTATTTGTGCAGTGGARGAAGATCTTGACATATGGTTGACAGACMAATGATGATATCTGCATGCAAGATAGGCACCATATTTGAGTACTATGTGTATTTTTAGTACATTTCTATTTTTTCTATATATTTGTTATGAATCTAAGTTTAAATATGGGTGAATGCATGAAAATTAATTGCCATATATGCTGAATATAGTTGCTGACTGAGTCAGAAAGCTCTCTCATACTCCAGGACCTGAAGAAATTTWAGTCCAGATAAAGAACAAAAGTAGTCATAACAAAGTCAAATAATTAAAAGATATTTTATTAGACTGAGTTTTTGCTATTATTGACTGAAGTGTCTTACAGTTTTTATTTAGAGCTGAGGATTTCCATCTAATGAATTTGATAAGACATACCAGAATAATAAAGAATTTTAAACCAAGGGCTTTTCTGTCTCTGCTTTTAAGTTTGTTACAAGCCAAACTTTAATTATACCTGTCCCCCACCTCTTATCACACTATATTTCACCACAAAACTGGGACAAAATCAACTGTAGTGATTTCTACTTGAGCCATATCCGTGCATGGCAAATGAAGATCTTCGCATCCCTGCTTCTCTCCTCTCCCTTTCCAATGTCCATATTTCACCAGAGGTTTGTTCTTCATTAATAATTTAATTATTTTAACATTTTGAGAAGATCAAACAGTTTTACTGCCTTAAATTGATAARGCCCCTCCATTGTGGTAAGAAGCTCATGCTCTCAGTGAAAGCTTAAACCAAAGACAATGATTTGAAARCAAAATATTAAAAGTGTTGTTTTCACATTTGTAGAATGTGTCCCACAAAATGCACGCAGTGTCTTTATATGAAGCACTGATTGTTCAACGTGAGAAAACATTCTTTGTAGGAGATGTTTTTTGGCTGTTGGTCCAAGAAATCCATGTTGCAGCATAATTTCTCTGAAGGTGCAATAAAACGCAAGGCATAGTTAAAAAYGTTTAAGAGCCAGAGAGTTTTGCCCTTCCAATATAACTCCTGTAAAATGACCATATGAGAAAAAGATTTGCTTCAGTAGTGCATGTGAGTTACTCTGCTTCTTCACAGCTGACTAGTTCTTTGAAATGGTCAGTCTCCAGACAGAAGGAGAAAAGAGTTAGAGGGAAATGATTTTACACTGGCAGTCTGAGCTAATCACACAGAAGTGAAAATATTTAGCTTCTTAAACTCAGTCCCTATGATCCAAATGAGGTAAAAGACTTAGGGGAGGCAAAAATAAATAACACAATGGAAAATACTAATTATGTGTTGCAGCCTTGTAGCAATTTCAATTCCCTTTTTCTTTGATTTTTTTGCAGTTTAAGGACCAGTAGTAGGTAYRATATGTATGTTTCRGTGAGAATGGATATTTTCATAAAARGACTAGAGCCTTGTGATCAAAGAAAAATTATTACTTATAATAAGAAACRTATTTTYWWTTCAAMAGMAAGCTTTAATAGCACTGCAATGCTCACAGAGCAGCTGTACTCTTACCTGCTTACATGTCAATGGGTAAAAACATCTCRTAAATTCATTGATGTTACTTCAGTACAAAATTGTTTTTGAGGGGATAGATCAGGTTTGTAATTTCACATAAATTGTTTTTAGTTGTGATGGAACCACATGGCCCATAGAGAAATGAACACTTGCTGTGGATCGTTTAACACAGCCATCTGTACATTTCTTAAGAGTAAAACTTTCACCATAGTGTGACTTTTGTCAGCCTTGGCTTAATTCACTTTCACAATAAGAYCACACTTGCACTTGGCAGATGAAATAAGGAGTAATGAGGTACTTAGAGGAATTAGATTTCTACATTATAATGTAATCAGATTTTAATGAAACAAGTAATATATACCATTCATACCATTTTGGTTTGTGATAAACCTTACTGAATTAGCACAAGATTTGTTTTGGTGGCCATGAAGAACATAAAATGATTTATTCTTTGAAGTAAAATGSTGCTCTATCTGCGTGAAATCTATTACAATATTATATACAGCCTTTATTATTTCTCTCCTATTGGATAATTGGAGGTCTGTGGTATTATTTAAAGTGATGAAGTAGCAACCTTAGCTCATTTTACACTTTTCAATTTCATGCTTGTCTTCTGTAAAATCTTTTCCATAAATTAACGTTCAACAGAACATGGATGCAGCATGAAGTAAAAAACTTAAATACATATTGATTAAAATTGTATGCAGAGTCAATGAAACTAGAATTTCTGATTAATGTGTGTTACTGATCAGTGTAAGCTTTTCTTATAAGGCATATATTATAACAACACTGAACTTAAGCAAACCAGGTTAGAAGCCAGAAAGCCAACAATAAAACTTCAAGAGAAGTAGCTGAATATTTACAACAGTGACTGTGAGTTTAATTGCCATGATTGAGTCTATATTAGCTRCAAAACMCCCTCTACCTACATTCTCTWTTGTTGCACAGAAATACAACACAGAAAAGAAGCAAATGCAAACACTCAAGCTTTAGTAWGAGTTTTTCCTGAAAAACTTTGGGAACTTAACGGGGTCCAATGTTAAAAGGTGAACCATTGTAAGTTCCCCTGTAATCAGTGTCTTGAACTTCATCTCCAGAAGGAAAATCAGATCTTAAATGTGTCTTTTAGAGGTGTCATCTTTCTTCAGTGGTCTCGTACAATGAAGAAGTCTTCAAGTGTCAAAGAAAAACACATTATATTTCGRCAGCTGAAAATGATCCATGTGTCTGTAACATAAACATTTTCCCAGTATAGATGGATACAAGAAAGTRTATACTGAGAAGAGAAAAAAGCTTATAAAGACTGTATAGAAACAGGCAGTTGTCATGGCAAGAGAGAGAACTCTTATCAATATAAATGTACAAGCCAGTTACTGGGTTTATGAGCAAGAGAATTCTTGGAAGCTGCAAAAAATCATTATATATCCCCCCCCCCAGATTTGCAGTCTTCTATTCTCTTTGTCCTTTTTTTTTTTTATCACAGCCTGGTGATTTGGACAATCCATTCCTCCTTACCTGTGTGAGTATTTTTGTTACATTCTTTGCAGGAGCTGAGACTGACTCTAAGTAGTTCAAACTTTTTCACTGGTTTTAACTGACTAAAGCAGTGCTTCAGATCCTGCCAGATTTCAGTTAAACTTTCATTGCTGTCCTTTTAGTAACCTTCCCATTGGAACTGTTTATTTGCAACTTGGATGGGATGAAAACATCATTTTTGAAAGATAATATCTTCTTTATATGTCTCAGTTTCACAAACTTTGGCAGAGTTATGTGGGGAGATTCTCCATTTGGCTTTTTTTTTTTTTGCATAGTAAATATAACTTGTTTTCTGAGTAATTCAGGTATTCTTTCACACTCAGGAGCATTTAGAGATTAAAATCCACCAGAAGAGGCTTTGTCATTCCACAAATTCTTGGTGAAGTGTTACTACTGATTCATAAAATCTCAGTTAGTAGTGGCACATTTTTTAAAAGGTATTTTGGGTAAGCATGCACAGGGATGTACACTTGTCAACACTGCCAAAATATTTTGCAAAAGTTGTGAGAAAGTAAAAAAAATGGGATCAAGGGCCTGGTAAAATTCCCTGTCATGACATAAGTGKTATTCTGTGTGGGTTGTCACAAAAAACAACAACAACAACAAAAGACAGGAGACTTGTTTAGACTCCTTCCCTCCACTCCAAACCCCAGTTATTCTGCAGACCAATAATCTCTCASAGAAAAAAAGTAATCACAGTCAAAGGCTGCAGATCAAAGCCATGCAAATCTATAATTGAAACAGATTTACAGTAAAAATTCTTAACCTGAGGAAATCTGAAGGGAGATCATGGTTTCCACTGGTGGTATCACAGTGATCAAGTGTGTAAATGACCATAAATGTCACTTTGCTATGTACTGCCTGTTTCTTCATAGCTTGGCCATCTAACTTCCCTATTTAAGCAAAATTAGTGACTACAGGAAGAAAATAGTAAACAAATATTTTTTTTGTTAGCTGATAGCTCCTTTCAAAGTTCT
>CADDXX010000056.1:1772276-1784630 GCA_902810485.1 Alauda arvensis
TCTCTCTCTCTTCTCAGTTTTACCAGAAATAATTCTCACATTAAAATTTTACTGTAAAACATTCCTTTCTGGTTTCTTTATTCTGCCTATTAAGATAYGTCTATTTGCATTGAACTTTGTCTGCCAATTATAAATCTAAATTGACAAACCTGAATTATGAGACTCTTCTTTTGTAATAATGAGTCCATTTTTAATATCAAGCTTTAATCTCTTCCTCATTGAATTTAAATAAGTCATCTAATCAAACCATTAAACAAGTAATTTCAGAATCAGTCATTATGTGTTTCAATATTTATTGGATGTGTTATGATTACTCTTCAAAGGATTWTTTTCAAGGTACACTTGTGTATCAATAAAAAGGAAAAGAAGAGAAAGGAAACAGAATAATAATAAAAAAATTATTATTTTTAATATTCAGAAATCATATTCAGAAGTATCCAATTTAACTCATTTCCATATTGAGAAAACAGGAAAAGTGACTGCATACTAGGAAACACATTTTTACTGTGACATAACCAAGCTTTGCCACATGTTGCCTGGAGAGGCTACAGAGTCTCCACTCTTAGAGATATTCAAAAGCTGTTGAGACACAAACCTGGACAACAGGCCCTGGGTGGTCTTGCTTGAGCAGAAGATTGGACTRRATKACTTTYCTTCCAATCTCAACCATTCTGTGATTTATGTGACTTTATGCCGTTGTTTTGCATCTCAGCGGAAGCAACAATGCAATCTGTGGTTTGTGTACAATGACCAGTGTATAGCAAAAGGTTTTCTTTTGTAAAAGACACATCAGTACTGTTCCTGTAAGGCCATCACCAGAGAAGTAAGGAATTAGTAAAATTAATTTGAAGACTGCAGAAGCTAGATCAGGAGAGAAGAATGTTGCAAACAATACAACAATTTCCACGCTCTTTTTGCACAAAGTGGCTGCTCCTAAAGTGGAAGGTAAGGGTAGTATTTAAAGAACTGCATGAGCTGGAGCAGGTGAGAAAGGCAGAAAAAGATATGGTCAAGTCTGCACCGTCTGGCGTTACAGAAACTTCTTTAACTGACAGATTGCCAATGATCCCTGTAGCCCATGTGCCAAAAGCAACCGGGAGGCCAAGCTACATATGCTATTCATTCTAAGGCTTCCAGCAAAAGGGCATCTTAGAAGGTGAATAGCTCATCCATCTCCATGTATTTTGCTTTAGCCAACAAGGACARCCCCTACAGCTGTGAAACAAGCTCTGATAGTGGATAAAATGTGAACAGGTTGTGACAGCAGCTATACAAATGCAAGGTATTACTGACATGCATGACTGAGAGATAGTAAGTGTTAAATCAGCCAGCATTGCCAAACAAAATATGTAATGTAGCTACATTTTGACAAGTGGCACAAAGCTGCACTAAAGCAAAACAACAGTGAAAAGGTGATGATTTGGGCTGAACCACAGGAGATGAAAGCACTCAAGGATGAATATTATCAGAAACTACACTGCTCCAGCCTCAAGATCAGCTTTCTCAGTTGTTAGTCAACTCACAAATTGTATCTTCTGATAAAAGGTCCAGCTATATTAAAGGATTGGAAGAGGAAATCCATGGCTTTTTTGTAACAAGTGCTGCAGTAGACACGGATAAAGTTATCTAAGAAGGACCTGACTATGGAATTGRACCAGTCAACACAACAGCTAGTCAGTACAATGCTCAAATAAGTGAGAATTTGGCCTTTGATGTAATTTTAATAACATGTGATAGAGCAGTAGCATGACATTTTTTTGCCAAAGTAGTCCATTGGGATAYACCTCCATGAGATACAAGGATTCCCTAATCCACTGAATAAAATGTGCCAGYGGGGGGCATGCTCTCAGCTTTATATGATTGTGTTAAAATATTGTTATATTGTTCTCCACAATCATGCTGTTTGTTTAGTTGACAAGCACATGCTGAGCAGAGCTCTTCACAGGMTGTGTTCACAGGAGAATGCACTTTTAGTTTCCAGATCCTAGTAACTCTCTGTTACCAGTTTACTGAAACTACTATTACAATTGTTGTCAATTAGGTCTTCTATAGGTAGGGTACAGATCACCRTTCTGATCTAGTTACCAGTTCAAACATTATCTGTGTTTTCCAATTCCTTGTCTATTATCCCTCTGATTTTGATCCCTGATTTAAGTAAAATCTCCAAATCCATTCCTTAAATGAATCCAGAGTGCTTATTTAATGTCTATTGCTATTCTTTTTAGTCCAGTGGCTCCAATTTCCCACTGTAATGGTTAAGAGGATAAATAGTTCCTTTTTTTCTGCCTATTGCTTATTCTCTTTGAGAAACTCTTATTATTCYTCCTTTTTCCACTAATTATTTATTTACTTGTTACAGTGCTTGCTTGCTTCAATCCATTGAATTTTCTACTGTTTGAGCTCTCTAATTATCGTAAATGCTTTGTGTTTACCCTTGCTGCTGCTCTCTTTACATCTTTATTTGAACTGCATTACTTTCTGCCACTTCTGGATATTAAGATTTAGTAACACWCTTCTGTGAGTATACAGAGAGTATTTGTATTTTACAGTGAAGGGAATTTTCTGGATCTTGGTGCTGGGAATGGATTAATATTGCCTTTCTGAAGATATAACATGATGACAGGTACTTACATTACATGGCAGATAAACGATGATGATACCAGTTTTCCACTTTTCTGCCTGTACTATTGATCTTGTTTATCAGCACTACCATAAAATACCTAGCTATTCAGTATGTTATCTCCCTCAATTAGGTGGATCTCATTAATCCCATCTTGTATGTTATCTGTTTCTGAACTTGTAATATTTGAATTCAGTCTTGGAAAATTGTTTACAGTGATTGAACAAGATAGTGGAAKAGTAAAAAACAAGCTTTCATTGTCTGCTTCAAAATCACATGTGGAATCTTTTTTCTTCTTTTCTTCTAGTGGCAACCTCTGGCTTTGCAACATTTCTAGAACAGTTATCATTGCTGTGGTAAGGAATCAAAATAAAATCTACCTTTTTTTTTTTAAGGTTAAGTATGACTAATTTCCCTTTTCCCCCCACTCCAGCAGAACTGCTCTTTCTCTCTCCAGATATAAATGAACATTTCAGGGAGGGACCTGTACTTATATTWGGAATCTATTTCTCATGAATAATTGAATATTCTTAAGAATGTGAGTTCTGAAATAATTAGAAAAAAAAGTAATCAGTAAATCTGAGGAAGAGCAACAAGGGTCCTTCCCATTAAACAATATTTAATGTTTAAGGGCTGAACACTTTTCTGCTGTGTCTCAAATCCAAGAACCTTTGCCTCTCCTGTGTCATTCCTAATAAATTTTATGTAAAATAATGTGATCTATAAACAACCAATTTGAAAATTCTAATTATTTGAAAAGAAACKGATTTCTTCCAGTTTTGTTCACAAACCCCACCCCTGCTCCCCCTCTCCCCACCAGCATTCATCTGTTCTGGATGATTTGTGTGTGATGTGGACTGGGTGCATGATTTAAAGCTAAACCCTTTCTAGGCCTCAATTTATTCTGCACAAAAAGAGGATTAATGGGGCATAATGARGAACTGTACACTGCAATGGGTGCCTGTAACAGATGTTATGGAAATGCAGGATCTTCGTGATTRCTAAAGAAGAACAAGGACTTGACTCTCCTGTTGTCAACATGTTACTGTAAGTTTTGCTTATCTGATTCAACAATGCCTTGAGGGCACACCCACCAAAATGGTGTGTGAAGGCCCTTTTCCCAACACAGCCTCCTCAGGAGGTACATTAAACAGACAAAATGCCCTGTCTCCTTCATCTCATTTCCCTAGTGACTGGAGAAAATGACTTGCTTTTGTTCATAAGAAGGCCACACTCTTCTGTGATCCCAGCAGAGAATTCCTCACAAGCACAGGGAGGGCTCAGCCACTCTGTCTGCTCGTGCATCAGACCAAACTAAGCTGCCTACTTCTTATGAAACATGTTGCCTTTCCAACATATTGAAATTATATCCTTTTCCCTTCACTTGATTTTTAATGCAAAAAATTTAAAAGGGAAMTAGTCATGTAACAGTTCATTTTGCACATGGATTGTTTTACATTGGATAGAGAGGAAGCTTAACAATTTTTTGTTAGTTCCGTTAATGATTTCACTGAATTTAGCAGAAATTCTATTTCAAATTAAGYTGGAACAAACTGCACAGTGAAAGATTTTGAATGATGTGACACTACACTTCTGCATTTTTATCAAAATTTTTAGTTGCGCACTAAAAATGCATTATATTTGACAGACACAAAATAAGCTCTGGAGGATAAACATACTGATTTGGTTTGTGTATCTTAAATGTGTGTAAAACATGACTCCAAAACATTTGTTTCATGTTGGTAGGACATGGGGAAAGATACTTCAGTTTCACAGCTCCCTCTGAAGAATAGTTTCATAATGATTTTGKTGGGTGAGAGATGTTTTGAGGCTGGCTCCTCCTGTTGTGGAGATCCTGGATAGCTGGATGTTTTAATCACCCTCTGGCTCTTGGAATACTTATCTATGAGTGCAAGGCAATGTGTGTGCTGTGAACTAAATCAGGGCAAGGGAACATCTCTCTGTCCTGTGCTTGACCATCCCCACCTGGCTGGTGTCCAATCTGTAGAGCACTTGGCCATAGGCCTCCCCTGGGCCCCACATGATGAGCATCTGAAGCCAACTCTTAAATATTTGCTTTTATTATATTTTCCAGTTCAAATAATATAGGAGGCTACAGCAGTATAAAGGCTGTGTTTTGACTCATTAGAAAAAATATTTAAATTTTATGAAATCAAGAACATGTAGAGTATCCTCCCCCATGATGGGAAGCTACCAGGGGAGCTTTGAGGATGTGCCATCTTCTGGAACAGCTTGGAAAATTTTACAAAGGAGGGAATTAATCCCAATTCAGGCCTTTGCTGACATAGAGAGTGTCCCTGACATATTACTCCTCACAAGTATTGCTTGGAAAAGAGCTTCTTACTYGAGARKATGGTRGCACAAAATATTAATCTCAGGGCTATTAYGCCTTCTAATTCAGATGTTGGGAGCYAAGTCATGCTTTAAATTATTTTAAWATATGTGTTTAATGCAAACATKATCTTAAAACTAAGACTTAATGCTTCTCTTTTTTTCCAACAAAAAGCCTGATAATGTTTGAAAGAATTCAGAGCTCTAAACAAGAATAGACTGTCAAAAACAGTCACCCCACATAGAAAATGACAAAATTTCTAATTGCTCTTCATGAAAAGAACTTTTTGTCTGAGACTAGTGAGTGCTTTGTGAAGCAGCTGGAGCTTCAAGGGAGAATGACAGGTACTTTGAATCAAACAAGARAAATGAAAGATCTTAATGACTCTAGACACTGTAGAGTCCTTACCTCATAAATATGTCTGATTCATTTTCATTGCTTTCAGCAGAGCTGAGTTATTTCAATCAAAATGATAGCAGACCAAAAAATCTGCTTAGCCTCTTGACTGTTGAGTGGCATCACTCATTCTTGCAATAACTTTTGTGTGAGTATAAAAATTTTYCAGGAGACCCTAGGAGTTCTGGGTATGGTTCTCCAAGTCACTGATGGCATCAGGGCTCTGCATATGGATTTGCAGAATTGAGATCAAATGAATTTGATAAGTCCTTAATTTTCACTAATGACATCAAAAGCATGTATGTTCCTGGGGAAAGATTTCCCAAYTCCCATATAAACCTCACCTCCCAGACATTGTTCCGAGACTTTCAGAAGACTTTTTGCCCCGTACATCTGCTGCAGCACCACAGAATTATCCACAATGTCTGTTTTTGAGGTTATTCCAATGGTCATTCTTTGTATGTACAAAGGAGGCTTTTTCCCCCCCTCCTTTTGTCTTTTATCTTTGAATCAGAAAATAATGGAAATACTGTTTCACAGTTGTTTTTTAATCATGGTATTTAATTGTTTTGTATGAGAACCTTGTCAAGTGCTGGTCTCATCATTTGCWTATTGAAAGGTTCCAAAGACACCCWAGGACTGATGAGCCTGCCTTCACTAACAATTCCAAAACATGAGAAGTTAATAGTACAATAATAAAATTAGTTATCAACTTCTCTTTGGTGTCAGATCAGCAACATGCCCATTTTTCATCCTTTGTGTTTGGAGGTATTTTAGAGAGATACGTATTACTAGAGCAGAAATAAATATTTAATACATATTATTGCACCTTAAGGTTGTTTTCCCCAAATATTATTGATCCTGCAGTGCAAKCTATTACAGTTTAAGGCAATAATTCACATATCTACACTCAAAGCCCTGGTCCTGTTTAAAACCCATGTGGCCTAACTGTACTACATTTTATTGTTAATTAAATCCATGYTAAATTAGAGCACATCTGTTTAAGCCATATGAGAATAGATTCTGGATTTCTGTCATCTAGATTCAGGAAGTTTCCTTATTAGCTTTTGTCCTTTTCCTTTACGTCAGAGTTCCCTTCCCCCTTCCCCCAASACGTTTAAGAAACGATCCCTTATCTGTTTCTCAGGATTGTTTGCTGGAACAATGTTTGTCAAAGTGTCACTTTGCAGCTTGTACTGCTATTCATCTATTGCCAGTTCTGTGGCTTTTTGTTATTGTTAGGTGTACCATTTCCTAATAAAGAAGGAGAATGTTGCTGCCAGACAGAAATATAGGAACCTTCTTTGACCATAACAGAWCTTTTTCCATTCCATTCAGAAAAGKGATGCAAAGATCATTTTTCTAGGCCACTAGTAAGGTCACCCCTTCATTTTCCTGCCTTCATGGCTTCCTGGTTTTATCCTGCAGCAAAAAATTGAATAATTTGTCTCTGCTTTAAAGAGCACACAGCACCTAGCTCCACCTACATTGCTGCTTGTCTCCTTCACTACTGAAAGGTCATCTATGCCTGTTAATGTGTCAAATTTGCTGAAATTCTTAATTGCATTGTTCTTTTTTTCTTATAAAATACAATAAAAACCCATCCCATGTGTAGACTGTTATGCTGTTGGAAGGGTGATTGCTATAACTGCCCCAGATTTGTCTCCCTGATTCCTGAAACTCCCTTTGTATTGTGGTGTTTTCTCTCTCATCTATGCTTGGATCATAAACTGTTTGAAACAGGGCTGTTGCTGAAGCACAGACTCTGGTCCCTGGCTAGATAAATCAGTAAGTAACAACTCTAGAAAAAAAAAAAAAGTTGAATTATAAAGTATACACAAAGATAGTAAAAACTACATTTCATTAAAAAAAATTGGTGCTTTTGATTTCTCTATTAGCAGTTTTAGGGGAAAATAAGTGTCTGTTTTTGTAAGCAATTTTCTCATCCTAGCTGGTTACCCTTGCTAGGATGTGTCTCCTGCTGACCATTTATATAACATATCCTCATGAACAGTTGCTCACATCACTAGATCATTTGTAATTGCTTAGCCTTCTATGTAGTCCTAGCAAAGCTTCCAAGAGACTACAGAGAAGCAAAGCTGAGGAATTTCAGAAGAGTCAGGCTGAAATACATCAGGATCTGATCTGGTTAATCTGAGCACCAGGCTGAATGGACAAATAATTTAACAAGGGGTGAAAGATATCTAGCTCAAGATGGCACCACCTCAGTAAGACAGGAAGTCCAACAGATCCAAAAAAAAAAAAAAAAAAAAGATGGAAGAGTTCCTAAAGGTAAAAAGAGTTCAAATGGATTAAGCCAAAACCAAATTGCAGATCTTCAAATAAGACATGATACGGCTACCTCACAGTCTGGTAAGAAGGAAACTGTGATTCTTTTGAACTGAGAAGTGCCCAYGATAAGAGAGCAGAAGGGAAGAGTCAGCAGAAGTCCTGTGTTCATAATGAACTACTGTAGCAGGCAGCTGTACTTGAAACTGTGTGGGGACTCATCAACAATKATGTTGGGATGAGAAATGTTAATTACAACCAAACAGCCTCCTGTTTTGGCAGAAATCCCAGGACAAAGTGCTGGCACTTGGGCTGCAGATGCAGTATTTTATAACATCCCTGATGTTAAGAAATGCTATAGTTTCCTCTTTTTCATATGTTGGTTACAGATGAAATGAAAACAGATTTTTTTTTTCTTTTAGATAGAATCTCACGGTTTTATAGGATTACAGTAACAGGCTGATGGTCAGAAGTATGGATTTTCTTTTCTCTGAAGCTTTGAAAATTTAGTTGCTGTTTAAACACCAAGTGTAATACCAAGGTGAAAGTCAATTCAGTGATTATCATACTGGGACTGTGGTAGATACAAATGACTTCACTAATTTATTGAGGAAAATTCATTTCTGAATTTTCTSTACTGTGCTGAATTTGTAAGTAGCTTGTAAAGGCAATTATGCACTGAACAAACAAGTTACACACCARTAGTCCTGAGGCAGAGGGCTCAGCCTGTGCCTGAGGAGCACATTCAGAGTTCCCACAGGGACYTGATTTGCAAGGGGAACAGACTATCACCATGATTTCAGTGGCACCTGCATTGCTCCATGGCTTACATCACATTTTGTCCAGGACACACTTTCCTWGTTAGATTTGAACATATTTGGCATACTACCTGTAGAATGCACATCAGCTGGGTTGGAAGTACCTATCTTCTATGAAATTCACCAAGATTTAAAACACTTTCATGTTCCTCATTGGYATACAACTGGAGTTTGAGAACTAGGGAAATTTGGGATGTTTTATAGAGCTGTCAGAGTCCTTCAGAACTGCATATACACAGTGGTGACTTCGGTGACTTTAAATCACAGAAGTTTTCTTGATTGTTTCTTCTATGGGGTTTTTTAACCATTTTTATTTAGACCTGTGTTACCTYGCTTAGCAAGGGGTCATAACTAACCTCATCCTAAACCCTGACCTCTTTTTTTCAGTGTGTTCTCTTTGTAAAGATAAAAATTCCTTCAAGAGGTTGGTGATGAAATTAAGGACTTGCTGGAGCATGTTATATAAAGCTGTGCAGTTAAAAATTAATGTTAATAGTTTGGGTCAGTCATAACTTTCTTCTTCTTCCTCATCCTTTATAAAGGTTTTCCTTCAATATCATATTAACCTACCTACTTTAGTATTAAACACTCATTGGACTTAAAATCTTGATTTCAAATTTCTCCTGAAKAATCATCAAGGAATGCAACACTGTTAGAGCTATTCCACACTATATAGATTRAAATTAAACATTTATTAACGTGGAAGATAGACTGATGACCTTAACCTAGTATCTGGGCAACAACCTTGCTGGAAGAGACCAGGTTCAAATGAYTTCATAATTTATTAATGCAGGCATCACTCACTGTATTGGAACAATATGAATTGAAGCAATGTGGTAACTAAAATGCTAAAAACATAATTTTTATGTTACTAGAACTTTATGCCAAGAGATCTGAAGAGAGACAAATACTTCCAGGATTGGCAAAGAACACTTGAATTACACAAGATTTCMTCATAACTTCATCTTTTCCTAAAAGTGTACTAGAWKAAGTGAAGCAGAATAGTRTAGAAAACAGAGGTCTTAAGGAAGAGTGGGAGATAGCYAAAGAAAAGAATGTRTGCCTAGTAAAACTTGAAACATGCAATAGCACCAAGACTTGACTTATTAATGTATTAACCCATGCAGTTAATTTAAATTGCATAATGCCATCAATATTACATGAACTATGAAAATGAGTGCAATGTTTAACTGCCCACATTCATTCTCAATTTTGTATTTTTCAGAATTCTTCATTGACTTTTAGGAAATACTTTCCTACTCTCCAAGTGCAGTTGCCTAAGTGGATTAGTGCATTTGCTAATGCTTCTCTCTGCTATCCTCTATATTAACATTTTTATGCCAATAACAATGATCAGAAATCAATGTCATGGCAAAGGAAAAACACCTCTTTAAGGCAAATACTTCAGAGTCTCTTTGTGGCCTGTAAAATGGCATTGTAGCCAGTTCTTAGATAATTTCCAACTCACCAGCTGGCTGACTGGCACAGATCAACTGGGATGGGCTCAGCTGTTGCAGACCTTGCCAGTAAATTTGTTGCTGTATTAGTGGAGTTGTTGGCTAGAGTTTAAAAGGTGGAGGAGGACAATAAAAGGGCAAGAATGAGGTGGAGAAGAAAGAATATCAGCCAGATGGTTATAGTAGTGCTAGCCAGGAATAGCAGTTCATGAAAACTAGTTGATATTATTATTATTTTATTGCTGTCACTCCTATAAATGAGTTGACAGTGGATACCTCTCAGTCATGGGCCTTGATTTACAGGATAAGTGCCAAGTATTGCAAACTCTGAATAGCAGCTGTCCTTGACAATAAGAACCTAAGCAGAAAACTTTGTCATAGTAGGAGCCATGGATTAAAGGTTATTGTGGGGATTTGTGCATACATAAATTTTGTGCTATGTAAACTTTATACAGTTTCTGTGCTGTTTTTCCTACTGAAACATTATGGAATTATAGAAGTCAGCTTACAAAAGCCAAGAAAGTTTTACATAAGTATATGGACTATATGTGAATGATGTTATTAGAGTCATTACACTGATGTCATTTGCAGCTGGAGTAATTAAGGAACATTTTTTGAGGGCTTAGCAGGGAGTGTGCTGGAAGACACAAAAACATTTTTGGTATTGCAGTTATTTGAGCATAAATTTTACACATTGTCTTTGCTAAAAAATAATACATCTCAGTGCTACTTTACTCCTGTCAGGATGACCCTCAAATACACTGTTCTGGGCAGTTTGCATCTTGACCCATTCCAGGACAAGGGTGGGGGCACACATAGGATAAAATCTAAATTGCCTAATTTCACATCATGCCTAGTTTTAGGCATGAGATTAAGCTCCTTCAAAAGCACCAGTCCATTCTCACTGTTTCTACACAGGGGCTGCAGGCACTCAATTAAGGACATCTTACTCACTGAGTCCCTGTAAAGTTGGATGAAGTACAGCTATCAAAGTTAGATGCAGTATGACCTATGCCTCTCCATATCACATTTACTACAGATATTTTTTCCATGTTATAAAAGCAGAGTAAAGTAGGTATTTAAAACCTGAATATTATAGTCTGATTGTTGCCTCTGGTTAAAATGTCAAGCAGACTGGAACTACTTAATTATTAAAAAGGTTGAAATTATGAAGTAAGTGTGGTAGAAGTTGGAAGAAAATGTGTGCATGCTGGGACAAGCCTATCACTCACAATATGTTTAGGATGAGGCATAAAAGCTGTATTTCCTTTTACCCGAAACAACAGAATCCTCCACCCAAAACATAGATCAAGTGGAAGACTGAAGTGGAAATGGGTARCAGAAATTTATTGGGTGTCACTTGATATAAGTGTTTCAGAAACATTCAAAAAACTTTCAAAAAGAGAAGGAAAAAAAAAAAAACAAAAACGGCAGGCAGTCAAAAGACAGCAAAGAGGACTAAGGATCACACATTAAAAAGTGGTAGAATTCTATGTAGAATGAAACTTGAAATGTTGTGCAAAGAAATAACCTCTTATTGTTTAACAGTAATGATGTTTTGGAAAATAGGATTTTGTGTGCAGAAATATCTGACTGCATCACCAAATTGCTCCTTGGTGTTGAAAGATTTTGAAAGACCTGRGTACTGGCTACCTGCAAATGTCAAAATAAGCTAAAATACCTTGAGTGTTTCATCCCAGTTCTTAAATAGCTCATTTAAAACCAAAAYCAAACAAAACCAGCAAAAAAGATMCARCATTAAGATACCTTGACTAGACTTTATATTTCCTTCAGAGGTTGAATTCAGTTTCTTGGACTGCTTTGTATTCCCACAGAAATACCTGGAATTTGTTTCTATTTGATGTACAATTAAAATTCAATTGAAAAAATATATCTCTCTTTAACCCTGGCTTTCAAATAAGCCACAATTCTGTTTTAGCTCTCTTAGGCTTCTCTTTGGGAAGAGGATATGCTTTGTGGCAAGATGTGCTAAAATATGAACTGTGTGTCATGATGAAAATAKGAACTGGATAGTCATGATGCCTTAGAAATAGATGAACCATAAATGGGATCCATGCTACTGAGACCCTTCTGAAAACTTCACAGATCACTTCAAAAGAAAGATGGATACATTTTTGCGGGTGGCTGCTGCCTGAGGGGATTTGCCGAGCCCGGCTACCAAAGCGACAGTACCCGCGATGGTGGGGCCTCTGTGGTTCCCGGCAAGCCTTAGAAGCAGCTTTCCGCTAWGGACCGTCTAATTAAAGGGAGAGTCTTCCAAGGGGGGCTACGAGAACGTCTTTATTGTTCAAGAGCGACCCTCGAAAAGCGCAGAATAACTCTGCGTCGGGGTTTATAACGGAAAACAAACAACCAATCGCGACACAGGGCGCCGCGACGCATAACCAATCCCCGCGGGTG
>CADDXX010000056.1:1794367-1842600 GCA_902810485.1 Alauda arvensis
TCTTAAAGTTATGTCAAAGAATTGTTTTAAAATGGTCTGTCCATCCAAACACTCACATAAAAAATGTTAATGAGTAGTGTSTGCTTGTTCAGTAACAGCAGCACAGTCTAATTAAGTAGCTCTTTTGTTGKAGTGCAGCTCAACCTAAACAAGCAAATAAGCTTTCTATCACATAAACCCAGCA
Source organism: Alauda arvensis (assembly GCA_902810485.1). NCBI lineage: Eukaryota > Metazoa > Chordata > Aves > Passeriformes > Alaudidae > Alauda > Alauda arvensis. The sequence goes on from CADDXX010000056.1 coordinate 1,794,552, forward strand.
GCTCACTGTCATGTYCATAATCCTTTTGGTCCAGAAGAGACAACAAACAACAGATACCAGAGACTGCTTTTCAGAAAATCAATTTAAATTCTTAAKCATGACTTTTATCAGTAAGCATGTTAATTTCTATCTATATTCATAAACTCAACTTATTAATTATATATTAATCATACTAGGTATCTGGGTGCATTTTTCCCTTACATAATTCACAGCTGTGTTCTAGCACCACCAGATATGCAACATTTTCTTACATTAACTGCACAACTCTGTAAAATATAGTTAGACTTAGTAACATCTAAAGCTGGTTGCTGTAAAACTGTCCTAAATTGCTTTTTTGCAATGTTTGCACTGCAAACATTTAAGCAGAACATATACATTCACTAAAAGGCTAATTGCTCTTATTACCCCTTTTATGAAACCATGTAACATTTTCATATCAAGATAGGCCATTTTATTTTATTTTACTTTTATGTCCATCATTGAAACACAATGATGTCCACTAAAGGCACAGGGAAACAACAGGCAAAGCCTTAATTGGGTTTTATTTCCATATACAAGGCTGCAAATGCAACACATCTYTCTGCACAGTCAACATTTCTTTTTATTCCAATAGGCTACTGATAATCCAGTGTGTTCTGTATTATTTCATGATGGCAATAATCCTGGACATCTTGGACACMGGGGAACACAGAGATAGCGTGTATTCACCTAGCAACAGGTGAATTTTTGCAGATGGGWATGGACATCAATGTGTAAGAAGATRGTCACTCCCCCCTCTTCCTCCACATCTCACAAAATGGTAGTCACTAAAGTTATAAAACAAACAGAGTGAACTGAAACAATCAAGGACATTTCTAGAACACAAAATCTGTGGGCAATTGAATACAGGTAATTTCAAAGAAGACTGAGGGAAGAAAGTTTCATGGTCTTGTTCTGACAACTTTGCATTACAATGATACACTGTGCTTGGGCTGGGCCTGTGTCTGCTCTGGTTAATGCTGTTCAGGAGTTTCTGTGATGCACAGGGTGATGCTGTGTAGATACACTAACGTGTGCATGGTTACTGGCAGTAGTACCTCTTTTGTTTAGATGGGGAAGCAGAGCRGAGGATATCCAAAGCACATATAAAGCAAGTTCTGTCTGGGTACAGTWGCCCCTCTCTACCTTTTTTTTTCAGTCTCCTCTAACTAGAAAATATAGTAATAGCAGTGCAATCAGGATATCCCGTTGATACCCCCTTCTGTTTACCTAACAAATTTGAGTTTATGTGGACAAGTTCATTTTTTAAAAATCTTCTCCCTTTTGAAATGATACAAGAAGTCCCAACATAGGTAACATTTTATTCCCCATAAGCATTCTCATCCTTAAAATGTTTTAAAATTATTTTTAACATCAGGCATTGCGAAGCAGATGAAGAAATAGAACATAGCATTCATTCTACTTCTAATGATTCTGTGTCAGCTACCCTCTAATTAAAAGTGAATTGCACCATGTTAAAAGGATAGAAAGTRAGGCTGTGTAAGAAAGAACAGTAYAGTGAGAGTTAAATCACTGAAGCCTGTGGGAATTTCCTTACTCTTGGCTTTCCTGTCTTTTTTATGACCGTTACTTAGGAATTTTCACCTCAGCTCTAACCACAAGTACATTTCATCTAATGCCTGGCAGTGGTACCAATCCTGCAGATAAGAGTGCAAGACACCCATCTGTAGGCACATGGAGGGCAATCTGTTCCTCCAGCAGTTAGAGGTGATTCTGATTCTGCAACAACAAATACAATATATTTTCCATTATATTTGTTATAATTAAATAAGTCTATTCTGAGTTTCATTGATACCAGAGAAATGACAAATCCTATTTTGTATCCTTTTCATTTCAGAAGATTAGGGTGGCCACAGTTTCTCCATTTGAAATCCAGATTTGGTAGAAAAAAAAATTTGTCAATTTTTTGTCTCCTTATTTTTGTTGAAAGGTCATACCTTTTGGTTTCTTGATAAAAGCTGAATATGTTATTCTTTTGTACACTTTTATTTTCTTCTTACTCCGTTCAGATTCACAAGAGGAATTTAATACATCTCCATTTTATTGATAAARCAATTTCTACATTTGATKACTTGAATGTTAAAAAAAARRAAAAAAAACATTAAAAGCATTTAAATCCAGATTTTAATACTATTCGTGATTCATTTTAGATTTTAGCTGTTATAGAATACTCATTTTACCAGTAAAAGTTTTACATTAGATTATAATAATATTGGAGCTTGTGGGAAGATGATCTTCACTAAAGATGATTGTGGGGTTAAGGAAGCATATGGTGTGCAATATGTTAGAAACATCTTGATGATGGAAGTACATAAATTGTGAAAGATACACAAAACTGTAAAATGTGCATGTCCTATTTTCAGTAAATATTTGTTTTGTTAAAGATTTGGATTCTGAGGTAACTTTTTAAAAATAATCAGAGCAATAGAAATGTTTAGCCCTGTGGCCACTAYAATACAAAAACATCAGACAGATCCTTGAGCTGCAGGTTAACTAGTGCACTAGAAGAGAGAAACCTGTGTTAGATCCATGTGAGCCMAACAGATCTGGGGACTTTGCAACATAGGAACATTGCATTTACTGCTTGCCCTCTGCTGCACAAGCCCTCTCTCTTTACAACATTCCGGGACAGTAACACTGGGCTGCACAGTGCGGAAATATGAGAACTAMTCATGGTCCATCCACTGATGGACAAGAGGAGTTTTCATAAATCATGAATCAGGTGTTTYTGTATATTACCTGGATTCTAGAAAACCTGATGGAGTCATGGGCATCTGAACACTGACAGTAAAAGGTTTTCTTTGAAACTCTTACGTCAACAGTTTTGACACCCAAATGGATTCTCCACTCCATGGATTTAGCTTGAGTCCAGTAGGACTTACAGTAAACCATTGCTAAGAAACTTTGCTGGATCAAAAACAATTATGGGTGCAGACCCTTGTAGACTACAACATTGCCCAGCTTCTATCTAATCTGTTCAAGGCATGTTTATTAGTCTGACTGGTTGGGGTTTTTTGTYGGTCTTTTTWATGGTRCGAATCTGATGTGGCTTTCATGACRTACCATTSWWSAATGGTACRTCATGAAAGATTTACCAAAAGACTACCAAAGTAAGGAAGAACTATGGAWTACTTTCAGGACTCTAGCTTAAAGGACATTTAAAAACAGAAAGTAAACCTATTACAATAAATAGAAAGGKCCTGGRGTTTTAGCCTGTAGCAAKATGYACGATAATTTCTAGTCTTGTTTATGAAAACATGAACTGAAGGCCATAAGACAAAGTGGAAGTCGCTAGTGAAGACTCTTTTGTCATGGATCTGCTTCCATCACTTGTTTTTTCGTCCTTGCTGAGCTGAGCCCTGGAATGAAGATGTTAATTGTAAAACACCAGCTGAAAGCCTGGAAGTTCTTGCCCCTGTTGTTCAGCCAATTGTCCCTTCTACACAATCTTTCACTCATGCTTGAACCTGTTTCTGTGTTTGAATGGCAAAAGCGACCTTGGTTACAGTTTAGGACCAGAATGTTTGGTCGCCATTCCAATGGTTTGGCCACCATCCAATATGCAARTCACAGAGGAATTCACCCACCCAGTCATGCCCTTGGGGACCCTGCACCCAGAAGGTGGAATACAGAAGTGATTACTTTTTACRCTCTTCAAGATGTGACAGTCCTTGGGTTGGACTGAGATTTCACAGATGGTGCAAGAAACGACTTCTGTGGAGTTTTAAGTACTGAAAGGTGCTTCATTGCAGGGTTAACCCTTAAACAGACATAGTAGGACAGCTAGGATGTGAATGAAGAAWTAACAGAAAAATTGTCTAGGTCAAAAAATGTGCCAGGAAATGGRCCAGAAAGATCCAGATGAGAAAYTAGAGGGCAACCAAGTTGCTAAGGACATGCCAKGACAAACCTGCACTCTCTCACTTCCTTGTTTCTGGTGTTTGTTCCTCAYTCTGTGACAGGATAACAAGGAAGGAGCAAGCTCTGCCAGCAGCACTGTGTGCAGTTTGGTTTTCRTTCAGCTTAACACTCCTACCAAAAAAGTAACAGTGGCCTAAGACCATGTTCTTAGTGAAAACTCAAGAGACTTTTAAGAATGAAATGCAAATACTCTGTGTCTCCATTGATTGCAAATGTTTAGCGTGCCATTTTAAGTTGAAAAAAAGTCTGGATGATGTTGGACATAGGACAAAGGCAAACAGAAATGCTTTACGTAGAAGGAGTTGTTCAGCAGGATGCCTGGGGATTAGACCTACCTACTAACTTCTTCATTAGTAGCGCAAAAGAGAGAACAATGAAAATTTAATGACATTTGCATGTGGTATTTCAAATATACAGATTAAGAGATTTCAAATGTATAGTGAAGAGAAAGATTAATGAAAGATCTAGAGAGGTGATAGGTAGGATCCACTATCAGGATCAAGAAAAATAGTGAAATTCTTTCACATTTTACCTAAAAAATCAGTCAGCATAAGAGAAAATGTAATTCCTTTGTAACCAAAACTCAACTTCCAATGGAAGCTTTAGAATTCAAATAAAATAATCTGCAAAGGAAATTGTCTTTGTAGGGATTATTAGGTAGCAAAGATAAGAAAAGAGGAAATATCACACCTGCTCTTAATAACTTTATTCATTCTCCAAAGAAATTGGTTTGTTCAGGGCTTAAGGCATTTATAAACGTTGACTGTTGGGTATTCAGACATTTGGTCTGATAAGATACATTTTTGCATTGAGAAAAATCAGTTAAAGGTTCTATRTAGTAATATTGCTATACTTCCAAAAAGAAACTAGGAATATTGTTATGACAACATGACTGGAAGACAACCAAGGTGAGAGTTTAAAGACACTCATTATGATATAAACCATGCACACATTGCTCCCATTGCTATCATTACATGCAACAGAAAAATTTCTGTGCTCAGTAAAGACTCATTGCTCTTGGTGTTCTTGGATAAGCCACCTGAGCTTTCTGTCCTTTGCTGAGCCAACCAACTTGCAGTGCAAGCACAAGAAATTTAGTACAAAAATGTAGCCTGCCTAGATCAGTGGGTGCACAAAGCCACAGCAAGTAGACTCTTGTTATTTCTATTTGCACTAATGTAGTGCATCCCTGAAAAAAGCCATCACAGTCATTCTTGATGAGGATGTCATGCATGAAATGCAAATTATAAATTAGTTCCAAACATCAAAAATGTAAATCCATGTATTGGAACACAAGGAAACAATATTGATGAAATTGCTCTTACTGAGTTTATTCTAACGTTTTCCATCTAATGGTTCAAATTAGTCAAGGAAATTATGTTTAATTTAATTTTATGGTTGTTTTCTTTCTGAAATCAGTACTGAATAAGATAACTCTTGACTAYGTTCCTTATTCATAGCTGAAAAGCTAAATGCTCCCATTCAGCATACAGCTTATGAATAATGTGAAAGAAAATATTTGTATACTGTATGTCAATATTTTAGGAGTMGCAGATTTTTTTTTGCAAGTGGTGGTRGTAGTGAATGATACATAAAATACTCTGGAAGTCTGTTCAGTCCGGTAAAAGTTTGCAGGATTTTTGTTTCTTCTTTAATARCATTTAAATGGTTATGGTGTGATTAAAAAAAAATTTGTTGACTTTTCATTGCTTATACSATCGTAGAGCTATGATATAAAATTCTCAACAATAATGTAAGCTTTATCACTTCAATGTTAGTTATGCTAAATCAGTAATATGTGCTAGAAAGAAAAGGGAAAACCAAGGAGATAAATTCTGTAACGCTGCCACGTTATTTGGGCATCCAGAGAGATTTAATTGACAGAGTAAAATAAGTAGGCTCAGTACTGTCTTASCTTGATTCAAAATTAGTAGATTTAATCCAAAATGTTATAGTTTTCCTCCTATTTGCAAGTAGTGATTCCCTCATAAAGGTTCAAAAGGAAGAGATAATAAGTTCCCAGAAGGAGARGCTGGAATTTCTGAAGGTGGTTAGCAGGTGAGCACAGCAAAATAGGCTGGGAATCCCAGGCTTGTGTTTSTCTATGAATCATTCTCATACAAACTCTCCTTTTCTCTCTCCAGTATTTTCTGTAAGGTAAACAAAGACAGGATACTGTGGAGAAATATTAAATCATTTTGTGTTGAAAGTGTTAATGTGCCAMAGGGCTGGTGTATTTCTACTGACAGTCCTGGGTTTGTTTTGTATGCTCATTTTTCACTTTATTTATTGATCTCCTGGCTGGACTAAGACAAATCAAGACACTTAAACATGCCTATTATGTCAATTCCACATTGCCATGACCTCTGCTCTTGATTAATGTAGCAGTGGAGGGGCTTCTCTTCCCTGTATTTTCTGAGGAGATGAGGAGATACAGAAATATTCATGACCATCTGTACCAGAAGGCTTATTCTGGTTCCCTTTATTTCTCTTCCCATTTTTTAGCAGCTCCTTTGTGAATACTATGAAGATATATTGGATTACTTTAAACCCTTTCCCTACAAGGTAATGAGACAATAGTCAGGAGTTAGTAATTTCGCCAAGACATGTTAGCCCCAGACATCAGGACAAAATTACAACTTAATTTTGCCAGACCTTTGGGGTTAGATGAGCTGTTACTCACGGAACAACAGCACTGAAGYCACTGAAATATAATGAAATGTTTTATGTAGAAGAATCTGCATCCACAGCAGCAAGATTTGGGGGACTTCTTGCACTTTATATTTAAAGCAGTCTCAGTAGTTAACTACACTTTCCTGTTACTGGATCTCCTTMGAGAGCAGCAAAATGCAAAACAGCTCTCCCTGTTGGTCTCATATGCATCTCCAAGGTTCAAGGGAACACTTAAACCAGCAGGATGTTTTCTGTGCACTCTTCATTCAAATGCATAGCAGACACAGCAGGGGCTGATTTTAGTGGACTGCCACTCCCAGAGAAGAGACTGGTTCCTTCCCATCATCTTTTGCTTGTTCTTGGTAGCCACTACCACACAGCAGGCCGGTCTACAGGATTTAGAGTCACTTGGTCTTGCTGGTTCTGACATTTCTGCTTACTGGTGGCTGGAGAAGCTGCCTAAAAACAGGGTCAAAAGGACGGATGCAGAACAGCGAAGCAAACCTTTGTGAGGAAGTGATTTCTCCATGTTTTGCCTGGGCAAAAAATTCTGTCTTCACACCAGTTTCCTAACTGAGTATTAGGAGCTCATTGYATTTTCAGAGGGCAACAACTAACACCCTAGGCATTGGCTTGAAATTGCTGACCACCATGTGCTGCYTCTGGGACATGTGGTTCTTCCCAGCATGGCATGCTGGGAAGTGTTAGAACAGGGAAGTTCTACACCCCTTTGCTTGGTTTAGTCATGAAATACAGGAAGACCCTGCCTCTTGGTGTCAGTGTCTCTCCTCCAGAAAGTTTTCTTAAAAAGAAAAACAAACAAAAGCGTGCTAGGGTGTTGTACAAAAATAAAAAGTAAAACTGAGAACTGGTGTTCATCCAACTGTTCCAACGATGTTAGCTTCAGYAAAATAAGTAGCATCTTACTTGCTTTTACACTTAGTTGCTACTTGAATAGTAATAATTAATTGTCTCTTCTAATTGTCAGTGAAAATAATGTATMTTTTGTTGTCAAGTATGGGAGGGGAGAGGGAAGGGATGAATAACCCACTCCAAAACTTTGAGGAAAACTTCTTATGTCTGATTTACAAAAAATTCCAGCTGTGAGAGGCCGACATTATATAGCCCAAAGCCAGTGCCTGTCATTGTATGATATGTGAGCACARCAAAGGCTCCAGCTGGCTGATATCAGGGCTAATAGAGGCAGTGTGGCTCATCTACCTGGCAGATCATTTGTCAGGGTATCATTTGTCTGTCCTTACCTTGAAGCCTGTTTGGTTCTTTTATTTCTTAACATCTTCATTTTATATATACTCAATTAGATCAAATGTTTATCCAAATCAAATGCCCTAAAATCAACAGATGCTTGTTGAGATCTCTGAAGAATTAGATTGGGGGTAGTGGGAGGAGCAGAATTTTGCTCCCTTTCTACATGATTTCTCCCAATACCTGGGGCTATTGAGATTCAGAAGTACAAGACATTGCAAGATTTTTATTAGCTGGTGGCCGTGAGATGGAGAGTTGGAGTTAGTGAGTGTGCAGCATGTCTCTGCTGATTCACTAATGTTCTGAAYTATTATGTCAGCTTTCAGATTTAGTTTGTAAACATTTCTCCTAAAAAGAACATTCCAWCTTAAAATTACTTTAAAAATGTATTTTAAATCATATGCATAGTTACAAAAGTCATTGTTGCATGATCTTGTTAGGAAAATAAATATTTGCATTTTTTCCTGAGACATGGTCACAAATGTAGTCAGATTTACAGGGATAACACCAACAGATTAACACTGGTTATCAGGATCTTTGTATTATCATGAAGAGCACTGAAAAGTACTTATTCCTCTGCTCTGTGTTGATGTGTGATTGAGCTGTACCAATAAAAAGGAATGATATTAATTGGTCTGTGCTGAAGACTGTGGTGCTCTGTCACCTTGATTTTGCTGATGAGATGGCCTCACAAGTGACTTAAACCATGCCAAGACTTGTTCTAATTACAGATGATTGAAGCATTGCACAGATGATTATGCCCTCTTACCCTATGCTGCCTACCTTGTGAATATCAGAAGGGGATCAGTTTGAAATTCTGCTGCTAATAGACCTTGCACWACAGCTGCTTACATATGACCCAAAACAAACTGACATTTGCAAAGAAAACTGGATGATCCTACTTCAAATATGGTGAGGGAAAACCAAAATAAAATATGCAGGGGATATGATATGAATAGATGAAYGAAATTAGTAAGAGTGACAGGTAAGAATATAACAGGGTTACACAGGAGCTGTCTTAATGAGAACAGCTCCCGTTCAACATGTTCTTCCCTCAGCTTCCTCAATTATTTTCAGAATAACTGTGGTTTTGTAAATAGATAATTTATTGGAGCAATATTGCATATTGCAATGTTGTTCCTTTTTTTATAGAAACTGCAGTTGTTCGCATGACACTGGCCTGAAGAGCTTCCTTTGAAGTCAGCAGTAAGTATAGAATGACTGAATGAATCAGACTTCTTTTTTTGTAGGGTACAGAAGCTGAATTATCCCTCATAGACTGTGAAGTGCTTGCAAATTCTAGAATAGAACTCAGCTAATTATCTGTCGTTTAGGAAATCTAGTGAAACAAGAAAGTGAGGTTTTGAAGGTACCAAAARAAGATCAGGTTTACTTTGGGCATGGTTATCAAGGAAACTCCAGACAGTTCAGTGTGGAAGTCATACAGTTTTGATTATTTCCYAACTAAAACCTATGTTGTCATGGGCAGAGAGGGGTCACGTATTCAGCTACCTCAAAGAAAAATTTCTGTGGAAACATTAAGCACTGCAACCCCAGCACATTGCCCTATCAGGAACCCTCATTGTAGGCATCTGCAATGYATAAGCCTTCACCTGAGCTCATTACATAAACTTCTTTCAGAGTCAACAGAGACAAGCAAGTGTTTCCACAGAACATTCTTCCTCTTCTGTTTCAGAGCTCCACATTAGGATAAAATGGACTGTGCTAAGCCCCCACTGAATGTAGTCACCACAGACTAAAGGAAACCAAGAGAGTGATCTCAGATACAGACCCCGTAAGTTGTARTCCTCCAAAATCAGGTAAGACGGAAAAGACAAAAAGGGGGATAAGGGAAAACAGCAATGAGGGAAGTATGATTCCCAGGTGATATAGGTAAGACAGAAGTTCATAGATTTTTCACCTTTCAGTTCTAGAAAAATCAAAGAAGAGTAGCTTAACAGCTGTTTTGATCAAAAGGTATGCTTTAAAATGGAAGGAGGGTAAGAAAAGGTGAAGCAGTTGTGGTAGGAGGAAATAATTTATTCATTTCTTGAATTAAAATATAGTGCCACCTATAAAAAAGCTGTAAAACTGAACAGCTGAAATAGCCCTTAGAATAATTGTGTTGGAGAACTTTAGTACCATCTGTGTTTATAGACTTTCCTTGATAAATTCTGTAAAAATTAATGATTTTGCCTTAGATCACATCTGAACAATGAACAAGTAGTTGCTACTCTGAATCCCTCTAAATTTAATTAAATGTTGTTTATATAAATCTTCACAAGTTTGTGCTAGACAATTTTAAGGATATGGAGCACCTTAATTTAGACATAATGATACAGAWAAGATTACTTAAGAGAAAGATATCATAAGAAAGCCAAGGATATGTCACTGTGATGCATGAAAACTGACAGCAGGCTAATTACACCAGGGGAGGATTTTTAACATGCATTACTGGAGGGGCAGATACATTGTGGTTGTCTTTTGCAGACAACAAAAGATGTGTTTGAAATTATTTGCCCTTTTAGGTCAAATAAAAAGCAAAAGAAATTAGTCTAATCTTTGGCTTTTGTCTGCAAAGACCCTCAACAGAGCAAGGGGAAGATAGAAAATGATTTTAACAGCTTTTCTCCTGTTCTGAAAGGCTTGACATTTAGGGCCTAGCTTTTTGAACTCTTGATGTGACCTTCAGGAATGTGAATGTCTTCTTGTGCACTGTTATGATATCCACGTGACCTCTTTGTAAACTTAATTCCTGTCCTCCTCTATAACACTTTCATCATAGAAATTTATGAAGTCACAATCTACATATTTGTGAGAATCAGAACTGAAGGACTGTCATGGCTTAAGCCCAGCTGRTAAATAAGCACCAAGCAGACACTTGCTCATCTCTRTCCCAGCCAAAGCTAGGACARGGATCTACAGAGACATTAAGTCCAACATCATAACRTGKTTCCCCATGCTACTCCCTGAGTGTGTGAAGTTGCAATCYGGATTTGTATTCAGYTGTAATGTCACCATTCTGTTTAATATTAARACAAAAGCTCTGTATAGAAAACAGGTGAGATGTGAGGGACAGAATAAAGCAATGTTGTGAATTTTGTCAATCATTAGGTCACTCTGAAGATGTGCTGCATTACTTTTCAAGATGATGTGCTTTGTGGGAAAGTCTTTCCCACAGTCAAAATGGGAACACAATTTTTGGCTAAAAATGCTCAGCTAATTGCATGAGGTTTAGTAAAAGCTGAGGGAAATCCCACATTGCCATTTGTTTATTTCTAGACCATGAAACCTACCAATGAGCTGCATATTTAGGAAGGGTTTCCTGGCCACATGACTGTCTCTGACATAAACCTGGGGAATGCTTTTCTCTCTTCCCTAACTCAACACCCTCATACACCTCCTTGGTTTTGTACTTAAATCCTAAATCTCTGCTTTCATCAGACTCGGAACCATGACAATTTTGTGGAATAATGGAAGTTCATGTGAGTAACATGTAACTATTTTTAACAGCAAAGAAATTTGAAGTGTTCAACCTGGAGGCTGCATTGACAGTTTTTTGAGAGTTGGCTCAGGCTTTGTATTCCATTGTTACTCTGCACAAGAGTCAGCTGTGATCTGATTTCTATTGATTTGGTAGGACTCTAAATTAATCCTGCGAGAAAACGTCAATCAAATTAATATAAAAAATTTCTTGAATTATGGGGCAGTTAACAGTAAAGTAATTTATAACAAAGAAAGAGGAAAAGAGTACGTGCTTTGGGCGGTTTTTAAAGGATTTATTAAGAATCGTGTCTAAGATTCTGTGCCACGCCTTCAACTGAAAAGAACTGATTTGTGAAACACTGAGAGAGGTGAAAAAATAAGTGATTGGCTGCTGTGTAGACTTGAAAAGTGATCCCATGAAAACCTCATTAAGCTTAATAAGGCCAAGTGCAAGGYTGTGCTTGAGTCAGGGCAATCCCAACCACAGAGAGGCTGAGTGGATAATGGATTGGGAGCAGCTTTGAGAGAAGGACTTGGAGGTGTTGGTGGACAAGAAATTCAACATGAGGCAACGTGTTGAATTTCTTGTCCACGTGCTTGCAGCTCAGAAAGCCACCTGTATCCTGCAACCTTCCAGTRCCAAAAGCAGCCTACAAGAGCGCTGGAGGGAGACTTTTTATAGGGCATACAGTGTTAAGGCAATGAGTAATGGCTTCAAACTGACAGACARTAGGTTTAGAGTAGATATTGGGAAGGAATTATTCATTATGAGAGTGATGAGATTCTGGCACACATTGCCCAAAGAAGCTGCGAATGCCCCATCCCTGAAGTTTTCAAAGCCAGGTTGAATGGGGATTTGAGCAACCTGGTCTAGTGAAAGATGTCCCTGCCYATGGCAGGTGGGTTGGAATTAGATGGTCTTTAAGGTCACTTCCAACCCAAATCATTCTATGATTCTATGATTTGGTGAGTTCAACAAATAAACAAATGTGTACTGCCCACATACAAAATGTAAGTGGAGGTGCACATGGTTCTAGCATAAATTGAGATTTCTTTTCACAGCCTGCCAGTTTGGCAAGCACTGAACCTAGAGGGTAGGTTTTGTTGACTCATTTCAGCTGAATGTTTTAAGGTGCTGGCTTTGTTTGGTTGGAGGGCAGATTTTTTCGAAGGAGATGACCAAGGTCTGAAATAGTTATGAGCTTGGCAAACACTATGGAACAAGCAACAGCAGAAACTTAAGCTGCTGGTGGCTGGTGGTAGTGTTTCAAATATATCAGTTACAGAGATACACATCAGTGATGGAGCTCCATCTGTTTGCACTTTTTTTTCTCCTTATTTAAAATTATTAAAATAACATTATGTTTGCCATCTCAGATGGTGTTACCTACAAAGAAGATACCTTAGCAGACCAAACACCCCCAATGCATGCTGGAATATCCTGTTTCTCTCTGTTTTAACAGTGGAAATTCTGTCTTGGCATAGCAACTACCTGTTACCACTGCACTTCTTAAGTCACACAAAGACCTCCAAGGCAGAAATACCTTCATCATGACTATGGGAAGAGGACTCTGCAGCTGTGTGGCTGCACCTGCTTTTTGTGATGTGACCTGCAGAGGATWCAATTAATTTGCTAGTGCTAAGAATCACTCCTCTAGGTTCCTTCCATGCTGGCATGCCTCTGTTCTGTATCCCTTTCATCTGGCTAATCCACACCAAGCAAAATAAAACACAAACTAACTAAAATGCATGTAAGCCTGTGTGCTTTGATAATGTTTTCAAATATAATCTGTGTTAGAGGGTCATCACAACTCAAATAGCTCTTTATTATGAGCAGTATAASATTTATCAATAGTATTTACAAAGTTTTCCATTGCCAACCACATTAATGTCTAAAGACAGAGCATTAGTTTCCCACCTGCTGCAAACRGGAGTAATTTCTCAGTGGTTTAGTAGAGATGTATTGATTTACACTGATTGTGGATCTGGCTCAACACATCTGCCTGTTACTGTGCTAACAATATTTCATKAATAAAAATGTTGGCTGGCAGCAGATGACGAAATCCACAGGATTTATTTTGGACTCTTCTCCTTTGAAATGGATTGCAGAACCTAAATATCTTGTGATTCACATCCTATTCCTCAGCATTCTCTGTATCATTACAAGGCTCCCAATGTATAACATTTTGTGGGGCAAATGCTTTACTTAGGAAGAGTTTACCTTTTCTTTGTCATTTCTTCTTAAAATATTCAACTTTTCCACCTCTGCAGCACAAAGACAAAACATGTCTTTAGATGTTAAGCAGYCTTTGTTGTGCCAGTGTTTAAATTTGCCTGTATTTGAAATAATGTCTGGGAACAAAACCTTTCTTGTTGGCTTTAGTAACACTCTTGCACAAGCAGCGTGCTTTGGACACATGTCAGGAAGTGAARCCCTATAGCAGCAACTTTAACACTGAATGTGGCTGCTCCTCTAGGAGCTGTTGGGAAGAATTATGGGCTCWGAGGGTTTAATGCTGCAATGTTCTGAGTACCTTTTCACGTGGCAGAGTGCCATCCCTTCACACAGCATCCAGTGAGAACAGAGGGTGCTGGTACTTCCAAGAGATGTAAATACCTTGGAGGATTTTACTCTAATCCTCAGTCAAGACAAATCACCAGCAGAATTTAATGTGAGTTTGACCTAAACAAAGTCATGGGGTGGGGTAGAGATGTATTAATCTAGCTGTGACTTAATAAATAGAAGGCATCAAGCCACACATTTTCCTGGTTTATTCTTCTTTGTGCTTTTCAGGCATATAAGAGTAGATTTTGAAATCAAGGGCAAACTTACAGCTCTCTTAAGCTTCCCACTGCACAGTACTGTGCAAAGAGTCATATCTAAAAAAATCAAGACTCTGTACCACTTACTTTGCTGAGAACACTGGACAACTCATATTGGGGTTGTCAGCGAGACCATTTTGGTGCAAAATAATGTCTGAGTGACAAGAGTATATCACAAATACTTTGTGAGAATGAAAGGAGATGGGAGCATTTTTGAACATTTGGAAGTGGATTAAAATGTTCATCTACCTGACTTAAAGAAAAGACTGGGATATGGTCAAGTCACAAGCAGAATATTCTGGTAGTTACACTGCATTTCAAAGTTGAAGAGTAGATGACATGACTTTTATTTACTTTGAAATACATGTAGAATAAAAGCTGTGAATGTGATTTTCTTCTTTTTTTCACTCTGCTTTGTGGTCTGGCACTGCATTGCAGACTGAAACATCTGGTGTTTGYTTTGTGACATATATGGTAGAGAAAGAGAAAACAGGGACAGAGTATTAGTATAATCCAGAGGTGTCATTCAGAGAGTTGGCAGATGTTTCCCAGCCCTTTCTCTCCAGTAACTGCAGAAGTTCTCTATTATCAGCAGCCAGGGTTAGATCCTAACAGCCATGAGCAGCAGTATCGAGCCCCAAAAGAAGCCCTTCCTGGAGGTGTGTGAATCACAGACTGCAGTTTTACATAATTCTCCCTTGGAGATGAGATTCACCTCCTTGGCTTCCTAAAAAAAAAGGTGATGATGCATGAAATAGGTGTCTAAGTCATGACCTCAGAGTTGATGGAGAGGTATTTAGTTGCCCAAATGTAGGCATCAGGTTTCATTTGGGATTCCATAGGGTATCCTGCAGGTATCCTAGGGCTGTCAAGATATCTGCATGAGGCTAGTAGGTTTGATACATTTCTAACAACTGACCAGTGTCTTTCTGAAGTGGCATCTGAAAACCTGGCAGGGTGCTCTGARGTGCTTCAAGTGACTTTGATGCTCTGTTTATTCACCTGCATCCCAGCTATTGAACCCAGCTGCTGCTTCAGAAAGCCAGAAAKTCTTCAGAAAGTCTTCCTTGTCATRTCTGCCAGCCTTGTGAGTATGTCTTGAGCACCAATGTTGCACCAGATGGCTACACAGGACTAGCTGAGACAAACCACAGATATATGCTTACTCTAATGGGAATTTAAACTCCTGCACTGAGATGCCTTAGATGCAGATCTGCAATGTGCAGCTGACTCCTGCTCTGTCAGTTCAGTGAGTTGTGCATKCATGGATGCATTTAGGAAGTCTTAAGTTATGTAAGACTCTGCACAAAATTAGTAGGTAGGACACAGGACCCATAGAAGAGCCACCTCCTTTTGCAGRGTCAGTTTGGGACCAGAAGGACACTAAGGCATCAACTGCTATATTTGGTTGAACTCAGCTCTGAATGCACTCTCCACAAGTAAATAAGAGATAAGGTACTGGTATGGTGAACAGCTTTAACTGGCACTTTGCTCTTTGTAGCTCATCTGGGAAAGGCATTGAAACTGTTAATGTGCCTGAATCACTCCAAAAAGCTAAAAAGGCAGAGTAAACAGAAGTCCTGGTTTTCCCCAAAGAAATCTGCTGGAGTGCTAGAAAGAGAGAGCCCGCAGGCACAGATTTGTTTATGTCTGAAGCACATCAGATGTTGTGGATATGTCTTTTCATTATAGCGGTCCATTTGTCCCATTAAGTCATACCAGGTCTTTTCTTATATTGGGCAAAAAGTATATTTTTTAGGAGAGGCATTAAAACCCTGCTGTGCAGCTTTTTCTCATGTGCAGAGAAAYGTAGCAAATAGTAAAGAGCAGGTTATCCAGAATTACACCAGTAACTGATTGAAGCCATTTTGTTTTGTGRGAAAAATAATGAAAGTGTCAGAGAATCAGGATATTGCATAAAGAAAGGCAACCCTGTGTTATGAGACTTTGGTTCATGAGAGAGAGTCTACACATTTGTATTAAGTGAGAAATATGGGGTTATTCTTTGTTTTCTGTCCTGGATTTGATTTTAAARTCAGAAAACATAAAATCACCAGGTTTTGAGCAATCAACACGTTGACTTGGCAGGAATGTTCATCATACAGAAAGTGGCTGTCTTAAAGAAGTTGTAGGCAGAGTGCTGATTGGGAGGCATGGTAGTCCTGGACAGATAAACCTCACCTACATGGTTCTGTATATGCTTAATGAGTCTTGCTTTGTATGTGGAGCACTAAATCAGTCTATGTAGGTTCAGGAACCAGGGCATTTCAGGATTGGTGGCCACCACAGATCAATGGCATTGCACATGTACCATAAACATGACATTTGTGACACCTGCTGCAGTGCCCCTC
The DNA here is from genome assembly GCA_902810485.1 of Alauda arvensis. Taxonomy (NCBI): domain Eukaryota; kingdom Metazoa; phylum Chordata; class Aves; order Passeriformes; family Alaudidae; genus Alauda; species Alauda arvensis. The sequence goes on from CADDXX010000056.1 coordinate 1,811,111, forward strand.
TTGCATWTGTGCAATTTATCAGCACTTGTTTAGATGCTACTTCCTTCCCATTAGTATAGGGATCCTGGAGAAGCAGCTGGCAGCTGAAAAATTATTGTAAAGCAAGAGTTGCACATATTTTTCTTCTCCCTTTTTATAAACAAGTAAGTCACAAATGGGAAATGAATGACTCTTGGGATGTGACCTCAACAATCTTACCTACTAATGAACAAAGAGTATTTTACCCATYTACCTACTTCATGCATCTTACTATAACTGGAGCATATAACAAAGCAAGTGAAAGATAGCTACGCTCCCTGTGTCATGAGATTTTCCTCAAAATTAGGCTGGCTGGACATAGATTCATGTATAGCAAGTTCATAAGCACATAGAGATAACTCTCATTAAAAGACACAATGYCTTTTGCATCCAAGTAGTAACATTATTGAATACAAGAGAACAGAAAATCTACTTTGATCTACTAAAACTAATTGCCAGTTCAGCTTCCTTGGGGTAGATTTCAACATAATCCCTATCATAGTCTTCTGTAATATCCCTGWCATTTTTTTGTTTAGGATTGACAAAAATTTTGGTCTTGCGTTAATTTGTGATGGTTTCTACTCTTCCATGTGCACATAAAGCCTTGTATTCTCTTATTCCTTTCAAACCCTACACAACAATATTTGAGTGCCATACATGTTGTTTGCCTTGGGTATTGTACCAAAATCTATCCCTCTCAGCAGTGTTTTGCATCTATTATGGCTACACCTGAATGCARTGTTCCAGATCCATCAGACTGAGAGGAGCCTGAGGCAGAGCAAAACAGCCCTGGATGCACYGAGTAGGCAGAAAAAGCAAATGACAAACAGGATGGCTTTCCCTAACTGTTTCTAGTTGTTTTTGCAACAGCTGTGTACAGCATGGTAAATTTGAATAGGACATGATGTATACAGGAGAAAACAGCTCCAGTAGAAGTGCTGCTCTTGCAGCTTGGAATTGAATCGCAGGTTACAGCCTATGTAACTTGAGAAATACACTTAAATCCAAATAYTGGGCCTCGAGTGAAAGAACTCTGYTAAAAGAAGGGTGGTGTTTCATCTAAACATTCCCTAGAGCRGGCTAACCATCCAGATTCCTTCTATATTTCAGGTATGTGAAGGGATGTGGTAAGAAAAGCCAAAACTTAACYAATTTGATTCTGCTGAGAGACTTCAATGTAAGAAAAAGTCAGAAGGAGGAAGTGTAGGGAAGATGTGGAACTGCTGCTGAATGGGACAGGGAATCTGGTGTCAAAGGACATTGAAAAGGACAAAACCTCCATTAGCCTCAATTTTTACTGAGGTCAACATGACCTTCAGGAAGCCCAAGCCATGAGACAAGAGACAAAATCTAAAGCAAAGAAGCCTTTCCCTCAGTGTCTCCATTGATGAGGRAAGGGAACACAGAAATTAATTAGACATACACAAGTGTCTTAATGGAAGGCATGCACTGACCAGTGTCATTGTGAGGCCAGTCTCTACTATTTTGGAAAGGTCATGGTGACCAAGGGCKTCTTGAGAACTGCAAGAAAGCAATCACTTCTATTTGTTGCCCTAGAGGGCAAGAAGCTGAATCTGGAGAACTACAGGTTATCCAGCCTCCCCTTGATTCCTGGGAAGGTGTTGGAACAAAAATTCCAGGAAACTCTTTCCAGGTACATGAAACACAGGAAAGTGACTGGGAGTAGTCAGCACGGATTTATGAAGGGGAAATAATGTTTGACCAATAGTTGCCTCCTGTGATGAGATGACTGGCTTGGAGGACAAGAGGTAAGCAGTGCGTATTGTTTATTTTGTATTTAGCAAGGTTTTCAATACCAACCCCCCACCCTTATAGACAAACTGAKAAAGTACATGTTGGGTAAGGGGATATTGAGTGAAAACTGCAGGAGCTGCACACTGGGCACAAAGGGCTGTGATCAGCAGCACAAATTCCAGCTGGAAGTTGGTCAATAGTAGAATACTRTCAGTCAATAAGATCTAATATCTTCCTTAATGACCTAGGTGATAGGATAGAGTGGGCCCTCAGGAAGGAGTATCTGATATGCCATGTGGTTGTGCTGACATTCAGAGGAGCTTTGACAGGCTGGAGAAAGGGGCTGTCCCATGCAATCCATGTAAGGGAAAAGTGAAGTCCTACATCTGGGAGGAAAGGGAGGAATAATCTCATTAACATGTACATGCTGGGAGATTACCCATCTAGGAAGCAGCTTTGCAATGAGAGATCTGGGATTTTGGTGCTAAGTTGAACACAAACCAGAAATGGGCCCTTCATGGTAGAGAGAAAACAGTAACTTCTCTATTTGCCTGAATCAAGCCTTAGATCTCCACTGTTTACTGTAGAGCTTAGACACCTACATCACGTGAAGGAAGGGTTAGAGCCACCTAAACACAGTGATCTAGCACAGTTTGAAGTACCACAGGATCTGTCAGTAGCCTGGTGTCTAGCTGCTGTTCCAAGAGGGTGCAAGTTCCTCACAGATCCTGTGTCTCATCTGCCATGTCCATGCAGCTCTACTGATTGTTCTATGTAATCTCAAATAGCAGTTGGTACTGAACTCTGGAGTTGAGTCCAACTATTAAAGTCCTGTGAATGGTTAGTCTTTAGATAGTTAAGCCTAGAGCAGATAAAGCCAGATCTAAATGCATATATTCACTGCTTAATTCATAAAAACAGAAAATTAACTAGGAACTTCYATGGACCTGAAGYRTTTTCTGCCTAAAAGCCAGTTTCTTACAACTTCCTTTGGAGGTGAAGAGRGGCAGRCACTGATCTCTTCTCTGGTGACCCTCTGGCAAGAGAATGGCCTGAAGYTGTGTCRTGGAAGGTTYAGGTTGGCTATTAGAAAAAGGCTGTTGGGCACCAGAAGAGGCTCCTCAGGGATGTGGTCATAGCACCAAGCCTGACAAAGTTCAAGAAGTGTTTGGACAACATTCTCAGGCACATGGTGTGGCTCTTGGGGATGTCYTGTGCAGGGCTAAGAGCTGGGCTTCATGATGCTTGTGGATCCCTTCCAACTCAGAAAATTCTGTGATTCTGATTCTGTAATTCTCTTCAGTAAATGCATACTGTGAATGTAGGCATCAKTTTTAAGCAGAGGCTAAAATTAAATGCCTGCCTGAAAGTTCAGTGCATTCTCCTTTCAGTATGCAYATATAGGCATGTAGAAGCAATTGAGATGCTCCAGGGTATGCCATCTGGCATCCAGGTCTCATTCCAGAACAGCACTTCTGCATTTCTCTATCCAACGTTGTAGCTGCCAGCCCCATCTGAATGCCCCAGGTATCCTTGAGCATTTCAAATGGCACTGAATGGCATTTAGGAAACAGAAATTAGTCCCTACTGTTCTTTTGGTGGTTAATCACAGAGAGATTTAAAAACTACCAGTTTGATCAGAGTCCCACAAATAAAATAAAAGACTGTTTAATGTATATAAGTGAATACAACAAAATATTACCTTGTAGACATACAGCAGTTGGAGTCAYGACATGGTTGTTGAAACTGTCTAATGTGATGCTGATGTCCCCTTGTCACTAGATATTTGGCATGCACATATGACAAYGCCATAGATGCATACATATCTCTAAGTATAGATAATGTAGGCATAAACCTCTCCCTTTACTATTCAAAAATAACAGTGAAGTGTCATTTCAACATGAAGGCTGAGAAAGCAGGCAGGCAAATGACTCCCACTGTTGTAATGAGCTGTAATTGTGTGCACATTTACAAGTATTTCCCAGTATGGCAYACTGAAAACATTCCTCCAGGGGGTCTATCTCTGAACAGAAATATGCCGAGAAATTAAAAGCCAAAGGTAAAACAGCTCTTAGTCTTGCCTGGCTATTACAAGAACCTCTAAGTATTACAACATTTTATGTAACTGGCTTCAAAYGAGGCCATATCTTAATGTAGCAAAGGTAGAAAGGTGGAAAAGGTGGGAAAAGGATATAATTGTAGCTGCAAAGAATTTTTTTTTGTGCTTTTGTTAGACCTTTTAGAAAATTGCKGTTGAAACAGGGGAATAAAGAGTAGTAGGTTAAAATTTTAGATGACATAAAGCAGTGCCATTTTGAAATGAATTTGTAGAACACTCAGATATTTCAAAAGCTGCACCTTTCAATGAGGCTATCAATGAGTGTGACTTATGAATGAAAGGYATTCTAATTTTACAAATTTCAAAAGTTCCCTGATAGTTACAGAGCTTCACACAAATGCAGGAGCAGTAATTTAGAGTAGTTGGACTGGTTGCAAAGCATCTGAAATGTAACTAAAACAAGCATAACCAAACAGATGAGCAACCAAACTAACAAACTGAGCCCCCAGTTCAGACCTCTCCAGTAGGTAACTGAAGAGAAGTTCTAAACAAACTCATACAAACAAATCTATCTATTGGATCCCACTGTCCTTTGCTGAGCCTAGGTCYCTTAGGGCAACATAGCCTTTGTAAAGGACTACTACTCTTCCATAATTCAATATGGAAGAGACAAAATACGCATAACCCTCAGGGAAAGCTCTTCATTAGTTTCTGGATTAGAGGCAAAAGGCTTTTGCAATCCTCTGTAACCAGAAAAGTTTGAAATCTCAATCAACTTCCTTTTGCTGCCTGTCTCTCACTGTGACATTTTTGTGCTCTCTTTGGATGATCCCCATTTCAGAGCTGTACATTGCAGCCACTGGCTCTTGCCCAGCTGACTGGCCCTCAGGAAACAACCTGTTCACTTTCTTACAGTTTTGGGACATCTCTGAGGARTAAGACACAAACATTTTTCCTGCTAGTTTGATTAGCCATCTCRAGGGAAGAAAGTCAGCCTCATTATCAAAGGTAATTCCAAGAAGAAAACCTACATCTTTCCAGTGTTTAGTGGCTTCCAGRATCCTATGGAACCTCTGCAGGCTAGAAATTAAGTGCCTGACTCCACTGAATACATCTGAAACTGTTTAATGGAGATTTAAAGCAGGATGTTTTAGAACTCCCTCCATCAGTTCGAAGAGAAACCAATCCAATTAATTCTCAGCTGTTCTTCTGCTAGTGAAAATACAGGGAATAATCTTTGTTCCACTTAATTTATAATTTAAATGATTATTTGACTGTTTAAATAAAGCTTTATTTTATTGTTGAAAGGGCTTTATTGTCAAGTTAATTGACATTTCAGAATCTGCTGCAAATCCTGGGGAAAATACTATAAAATAAATGGTTTATTAAAATTTAAATAAATCTTTTTACATAGGAAATTCAACCAGACCATGGATGTCAGGGGAAAAATTCAAACCTTAGTAGTTTCAGGCATGAAACAGCGATGGAGATCTTTTCCTGACTTTTCCCACCTGTTTGGCTCAAGCAAGATTAGAAATGCACAGACTAGGAAGAGGGGGCAGGAAGGGAGGTAGGAGAGTTTGCAGCACCTAGGGTAATGATTTCAGGAAGGTTTCAAGAAAGAAGGGGTTTGAGGGAGAGGCAGAGCAATGATCCTAGGAAAGGGAGGAAAAAGAAAGTAGAGTAAGATAAAAGAAAGTTAAAAGGGTGCTGCTAGAGCTAATACAARTCAAAAATTATATTGACATGTCTATGACTTGACCTATTCAAAATCCACTTGAGGCTCTCACAACAGCCACTATATACTGATACAATCTAAGAAAAAGCTGTGCTGCCTATTTTCACACAGAAGGTGAAACACACGAAGATGTTCRCACTGATGCTGCTGATCCTGCTCACAATATTGTCATGTCTCACACTCTMATGTAGAGAAAGCTGCAAAATAACAGCATTCTTACACCCCTAAGGATTTCCTCCTTACATGTCATAAAATGGAAAATTCCTGCCAGGTCAAGGAAGCTGTGCATCACCAAATCCTTTGAGAGTTCTTATTTCCAGGGAGTCCCACCTCTCGTAATTTTAATTTAAACCTCATGTCCCAGCCTATTCTGTTCCCTTGTTGGAAAATATCATTGCCTCACTTCTCCTCTTTTTTCCACCCCTCTTGTTTATTCTGTTAACCAGTCACCAATATCTGCCCTACATARTTGCCAGAACAAACCTTGTCTGCTTTAAAGCTTTTTTCCCTTGAGACCCCTATATCTACACATATACATATCTATTTACATTCCTAYACACGTTGGGACAGCAAAAGAAATGTGCCTAGTGGTCATGGAGTCTTGTGCATAATTTCCCAAGAAGCAATTGGGAATTCAGTACAGAGATGACAGCATGTGGGCTTTGCTTCCTTTATTTTCTCTTCACAGGTGATATCTTTGTTTTAGCCACCCTTCTTGAAACCTTTTCAGCACCGAAATGTACTGTGAATTTCAGGGCAAAAGAACGGCTAGTGCTGATTCAGTGACTGATGGGTCTGAGGAGTAGGAAAGCCACAGAGAAAAATTATTGACAGCCTTTTTCACCCCGTGATTCTTGATGAAGGCAATGGTCAGAAATGTGTGCTTTCCTAGATGCTCAGAACTGGAGTCTGTGTTTCTCTAGATTAAAGCATGGCACTGCTATCTCATGGAGAAAGACTTTCTGAGCCAGTTAAAAGCAGTCCACTTGGTTTTTTCTTAAAAAGCTCAAAATACAGAAATATTAGGATCATGTGGMTAAATGGTTCCTGGGTATTATCACACTGCAATAAATAACTTCTGGTTTCTATGTGTAGGCATGATCTGAGAAAACACTTGTTTTCAGAAATGGAGATTGTTTTGTTTTACTAAGCTGTAGTAATTATCCAGCATAACTCCACTGGTTCAAAACTCAAGAYGTAACCTCCTAGAGATAATAAAGGTAAGGTGGTGTTAATTTTCTTGTAATGAATTGCATCATCTAATGTCTAAAAAGCTTGACAGAACAAGGATTCTTGCCTACCTCTTTCAGACTGCCTCAGTTTTACACACTTCAGGATATATATCTCATGCTTGGCATATGAAAAATAAAAAGTAGACTTCAGGAACAACCTTGTGACACATAGATTTAAAAGAGATACAGAACTCATTTTGTAAAATCTGGGAAAAGGAGTACTCAGTCTATCTCTAAGAAYACATGACTAGATCCTAGATTTTGTAAAGTGCCTGCTGGTATGGAGAAAGATCAATTTTTAGGCAGCAGACCAGACATACTTTTAAAAGATAATTTTCAATACAACACTGAGCATCCATCTTTTTACAAATAAGTCTTTTTGGGGAATTTGAAGTGAGATGTATAAGAACTATTTTTTTATTTCTTGTAGACAATAAATAAAGCTTTTCAAAATGTCAAATGATTACTTGAATGAGACCTATATGTGTCTCACCAAAACCATTTGGCTACTGAACACAGACTGCATTCCCATATGCTTCATGGGACTAAAAGTTGCYTTTTTTCCTTCTCAATTATTTCTGTTTCATACAAATACTATGAAGTTCGCAAATTAACATCAAGTTACCAGGCATGCCCTGCCAGGCATATTGTGGATGTGACACTGCAGAGTCACTGACCTCTATGTACATGTTTGGTGCATATCTCTAGCCGACGAGGGGACCAGAGGGCAGCCTCTGGCAGCACTGGGAGATTGCATGGTTTCTAGATCATTCAGCTGGTTAGGACGTGCATTTGTGCTTAGYTCATTATCTTTAAGGGCTGAAGTAAGATCACAGAACCTTGTGCTTAAGGTTTGCTGCTTAAGACAGCTTTGAGATGCRGGCCAGTGTGACGAATATGCTCTTAGATTAGTCAGAAAAGTTGACAATTAAGGCATTGGTTTATCAATATGGAATAGATGGTTTTCTTGCTTTCCTTTACAGTATGATGAAAGACCCCCKATGTCACCCTGAATTTCKAAGCCKTCTGATGTTTTCRTATTTGTAGTGGAGTTTTTCTCACYRTTACATGTAAACARTGGAAATRTTATTGTAACTGTCTTTATACTTACATTCTTTCTCCTGGGAGGAGAAAAGGATGACARACTTTTGGATTGACCAGTGTGATTGGAGAGGTAARGACTTCATTCTCCAATCTTTGGCTGTGGTTAGAATTATATATAAATYRAGSTTGAAAAATAAATCTYGYTCTTCTTGCATTTGGGAAAATCAAGCGTGTCGTGTTGTCTTTTCGTGTAYTAGTGCRACACCCCTCCCCTAATTCAGTCTGGCCAAGACTCTGTTCCACTTACTCCCCAGTCCTTCACATCCATTGCTTAAGAAACCAAGCCACTTCCTTGGCATCCATCTGTTTAACACATCTGTCTCACTTAGTCTGGTGAAATTCCTYGAGGCACTCTTGTGGTGCTCCAGAGAGAAAAGATCTTTCTCTGTTAGACAATACTCTACAAATAAGGGAAAATGAGGGGGAGGAAAGGTAAAAAATATCCTTATGAGACATGAAATCATTGGAATTTTAATCTTCACATAAAAGGACTCTTTTTTTGATGTTTTATTTTATACTCTGTGCTTGCACTAGTAGTGAAAAATTTTGTAACCCTTCCATCTCTTCAAATCAAATGGTTATTTTCAGGCCTATGAAATTGAGGTAACCATTTTTACAGCTCTATAGAGTTATACTGTGCTGTATATTCTTATTTTTTCAAGTCACACAGATAGTTGCATTTCTACCACTTCCAAAAGGAATCTCTTTTGGACTGTTTCAGATCTGCTTGTTATATCACTTTTCTTTGTTTGTTTTTCAATATTTATGTCTGATTGTACCAAGTTGTATTATTTCTCTGAATTATTTCTTTCACTTTACTTCTTTTTCATTTATAGCAATAATTTATCCTACACAAATATGAAGAAAACCAAACCCACAGCTGAGGCAGGGCCACAGCTGCCTGTATATTTAAAGTACATGTGATTGCAAGTGGATACATTCTGCCATGAACAAGCACAATGGGTAACAGAGAGCAAGGAGTTGCCCAGCTGTGGCTCAGTGACTCACTCACAAGAGCTGGGATAAAAAGTTCCAGAYCAGGCAAGGTGGGGAGACTGCCAGAGAGGTTAGGACTTAACCTCAAGAAGACTCTTTAGCTACAGTTCAGTAAAGTGYTTTGGGAATTTTCTGAGAAAAGCCTTAGGTGTGCTGGCTGGGAAAAGGCTGAAGAAAATAATTTTTTAAAAGCTGCTTTTGTCTGTTACTGAAGGATATTTGATGTGGGCAGCAGGCCAGRAAGTTAAGTCTTTGAAGACTGAATATCCTTCTTTATTTCTGGAATAGATTCAGGGTTTCAAACCATTTGGGTACTGCCTGTATTAGTTTGTGGCTTAAAAAGGAAAATACCAGACAAAGTAAAAATTTTAAGTAACCAGCAAACTACAAAGAGTACATATGACTAGCAAGTAAAGGGGGTGTATTCAAGGAAAGTGAACTGATCTGAACTAAATAGGAAGGAATAAGCAACATCTAAGCAAACAGAACAATGATAATTTTACCAAATGAGGTTCACAGAAGGTGGATGTGGCAAACTGAGCTGATTTGGATAAAGGAAGAGATTTTTATGGATGAAATGCAGAGCTTCTATGTGACTTCAGCGAAGCAGGTGATACAGAGATTGATGAAACAACTGAAAGATAGATAAAAGTGTGATTCAAGGAGAAACCTGTRCTGACAGGAAATTATTGGTGTTCTGCAAGTTTCATCTTATTTACTTTTGTTGTCATTCAACAGTCTCGGCACACTGAAGTATACTGGTGTTACAAGGTTAGGAGGMAACACTAACATGACAGAGGTGCAGGTTATTGTGCAAGAGTTAGACTGGAGTATCTGAAATAGGATCATTTTCTATACATTCCTGGTGCAAGGCTATAGTTGAGGGAATCTGTTCTGCTGAGGGAATTGGAAGAGAAAGCAGGGGGAGCTCATCACCAGGAAACAAGCATGCAGAGAATTGATTATATAATCTGATGTCTGATATATATATATATATATATATGTCTGATATAATTGTCATAGGGCGCCTGACATACACTCGTGAAACACGTATAGGGTTCTGGTGAGATCTTCCCAGTAAAAGGCATGGAAATATTTCTGCTGTTTAAAAGATGTTAATTAGACCTCATCTAGAATAGTGTCTATAGTTCTGATTGCCCAACTTCAAAAGAAATTAAACCAGTGAAAGAATTACAGTACACTTCCAGTACATAAAGGGGCCTGCAAGAGAACTATAGGACTTTATAGAAGGACCTGTAATGACAGGACAAAATGTAATATTTTTAAAGTGAAAGTGGGTAGATTTAGATTAGATATAAGGAAGAAATTCTTCACTGTAAGCGCAGTGAGACACTGGCACAGGTTCCCYGGAGAAGTTGTGGATGCCCCATCACTGGAAGTGTTCAAGGTCTGGATGGGTTTTTGAGGAGCCTGGCCTAATGAAAGGTGTCCCTGCCTGTGGCAGAGGRGTTGAAATTAGATGATCTTTCAGGTCCCTTCCAACACAAACCATTCTATGATTTTATTATTACTGGGATGACTGTGGAAATGGAAAGCATTCTTACAAAAAAAAACTTTTAAAACCATGTTTATTCTAGAGAAGTAGACTGATTTGAGAAGGGCTGTAATTGCTCTTATAAATACATCAGGGAGATTTAAGAACTGTTTCAGATGAAGTACGGTGCTGGCACAAGAGGAAGTGGGTATAAAGTAGCCTTGAATAAAATCAAACTGGAATTTAACAGATGCTTAAAAAGTCAGAGAAAAGAGCTTCTGAAACTGAATTTCTAAAGGAGTATTGGGACAAAAATTTAATTGATTTTAAAAAGAAACTAGTTCATTTTAAGAAGAGATTATACTACATAATGTTTATGATTGCTCAGGATTGGGTTCCCTTTGATATCCAAGAAGATGCCTTGCAGTATCACAAGCTCCCTCCTGGTGAATGACTACATTCCCACATTGTGAGATTCTGAGTAATTCTAGGAAGGAAGGAAGGGAGGGAGGGAGGAAGGAGAGAAGGAGAAATAGTGATCACCAACACAAGTTTCTATCACTACCAGACTCCAAACCGGAGTGTCAAGAAGTAGAAACAGATTCTGGTTTTGGGGTAAATCTTGAAATATGCCTTTGCCAGCTCGTCCAAGAACTCTAATTTTAATGATTGACATGGAGCATTAGCATTTTCTAACATTGTTCCGTTATCTTGAATCACACTCAATTCCAAGTTAAACACTAATAAAAATAATACAAAAACCTTGTAATATCTAAAATAGCCGACAAGGTCACAAAAATTTCTATACATCTGCTTTACAGTAGAACTATCAAATACTTGGCTCCAAATTTTTCCTGCTCTCTACAGTGAGAACTACCCAGCTGACACAATTTTAGAAGTTCTGGGTTGAAGTTCCAGCGCACTGGATGGGTGATGAGTGCAAATTCCACATTTCTCTCTATTGCACTCTGTCTTTCCAGCAGCATTTCTTAGGGTCTTCAGCCAAAGCAGACTTTTCCTTTGGCTTTACTGAAAATGTCATATTCATGGTCTTTACCCCTTTGATTCTGAAATAACCAAATGCCCTTTAGAATAGCCAAGCATGGTTTTCTACCTGCTTGGGAAATCCCAGTCATGCTGGAGATTGCTAAATTAAAAGTAAAATGTCAACATATAATAGGATACAGAGCTGTTTGCTACCACAGGAGACTACACTCATGCTTTGGTCCCAAAATACACAGAACCCTGTTTTTCACATAAGTATCTTCACTGCTGATCATTTCTTGAACGTGCAACTGAATGAGATTCGAACACTGCTATTTTCATCAAGATTGTACAGAGGTGACAACACATTTGAGCTAATAATGTATTAATAATTAAAGTGTTATACACTTCTTTCATATTTTTAAACTTGTTAATATATGTATTTGTTGTTAAAGTTAATATGTGTTAAAGTTGTTAAAGATGTATTTGAATAYTACAGTCTCTGTCAGATTTGAATGGATATTTGTTATTTATTTCAGGAGAACTTTGTAATAACTCTCAGGCTCTGTAGACACAGAAAAAACAATTTCAATTTCACTGTAGAAAATGTMAACCTCCATTGGATTGAATACAGGTTTAATGCTACTTTTTCTATCTAAAATGTAACTTRCCTATTCAAAACTGTAAAGAACTGTAGCTTTATCAGCTGCAAATGCTACTGAAAATACAAACCTTCAGAAAGCAATATTTTCAGGGTAGAGAAAACCAGAAAATTAAGGAGGGAGTTTGATTTTTGCTGTTTACTGTCTACCTTATGCTCTTGAAGAGTCCAGCTGGAGTTACCTTGTGTATCCATCCATCCATCTGTCCATCAGGTACTTTCAAACTGCTTTGCTCCAGAGAAGCCTGGTTTCATTTGGCATTTGTTTTACTTTCAAATTTGACTTCTTTGATGGTTGATAAAGCACCAGGAATGCACCAAACTGCAGGATTTGCAGTTTGTATAAGCYTTTTAGAATAATTACAGCTACACAYGCTGTAAATCATGGGGGTGTCAATGAATTTCTTGTACACTGCTTGACAGACATCTGAATTCAGATTATTATTATTGCTGAAAGAAAAGTGTGGTTTCTCCTGCTTTCCAGGCCACACTTGCCAATGGCCAGGACTGTACAAATAATGGCATAGCTACAGACAAAGGAGAAGATTCTGCCACCACCACCTGGCCCCACATATTTTTGTGAAAAGTAAGGATTCAAATTGCACTACAGTACAGCCCTATTCTACCAGCAAAAGGTGTTTCTGGTATTGAAAGTAGGGCAGATGAGGCAGACTCTTCCTGAGRGGCTGTCCTCCTGCTCCAATTTTCTCAAGGACTCAGATCAAGGTACTGTAAATTCACTCTGTGTACATGCTATCTGGTCTTAAGTCTTAAACATGGTATGCACTAAGATAAGTGACATTAAATTACTGGGCAAGAAGTATCTCTGCAGTGTCTGGAGTTAGCATGATTACTTTAAAATTCATATTCCCCTTTGTGGTTTGTGCTCCTGGTGAATCAGRCTTGGTGTTTCCCTTAGCTATTTCTTCCTGCTCATTAGACAGTTCTTCTGATCTCTTTGGGACCATTGTTAATGTAGATTGATGCAGACAGCCTATACTGCAAGTGGAAAAGGTTTGATTAAGCTATCATGCTATGCTTCTGTTAAGCAAGGATTATCCTCTTGAGCTCTTCTAGAGCATTTTGTAAATAGCATAGTTTTAAAAAGATATAGGATGAAGTGATAAAATTCACATGAGGATCCAAACTTTTCTTCCKAAATGTTGTAGCATTCAGATCCAGGTTTTCTTCAGGGTAATAATATTGCAGCCAAGGACACTCATGACAAGGGCTTCATTAGAAGTCTTTTTATACAACTGTGCCCTTGTCTGACAGGGATCCTTCCTCTGCTGCTAGGGAGAAGAATGTAGGAGCATAGTGATGGAAGGAAAAGAAGAGCTCAGAAAKAAATATTTTGGCCACTTCCCAGCAGAGGTGCCTAGAGCAATTTCCACCATTTAATTTGGAAAGATAAATGTTATTTTTAAACCATATATGAATTTTCATTATTACACATTATTGACTGGACATGGCACTTACTGCTATGTTTAGTTGACATGGTGGTGTTCGGTCAAAGATTGGACTTGATGATCTTGGAAATCTTTTTTAACTTTAATGATTCTGTGTTTTTATATTCCACATGATATTTTCTGTATGTACTCTGTTTTATTTGGGAARCTTTTCAGGCTGTTCTCATGCATTAATTCTAACCCCTCCCAGGCTGGACTTCTCAATTCAGTCTAAAACACCATAAGGGTACTTAAAAATGTAAGCATGTTGTCATAACAGGAATTCTTATTAGTATAAGGAAAATGTAAAATTGCTGTGGAAGGAACAAATTGTAGAGTATTAACAGAATAAAGGACATGATAAACAGCATTGTTAATTAGTTTGCTTAGTCATACTTGTATGTATTTGGTAATAGTTAATCATATTACATTATTATAAAACCATAACTGTAGTTGTAATGTCATTACAGATTTTTATTTCAGATGGGAGCTTCATGTCTTCCAACTGCCTAATGCAAAATAATTTCTAATTAATAATTTCTTTGGAGTACTTATAACTAACAATGTGAATGTGGAGAAATTAATGAGTTAGGAAAAAAGCTTATATTTTGTGTTTGGATCTGTATGCTAGAATGATTTACAGTTTTTCTGCTTACTCTGGTAATGACTACAATTTAATTATGAAAACTTCAAGAAATGTCCCCTTTCCACCTCACTGATTTTACTTTTCCTGCAACTGTCATTACATTTACTCTCAGAGACTGAGTTAAAAAGAATAGCTGCAAGAGGTTATGAAAGAAAGGCAGTTTATTGTTTCACCCTTTGCAGTGGAGCCTATACTGAAGAGCTAACTTCACTGGTCTGGCCTCTGCAAGATAAACTCTGAGCTGCCACTAATGAAAGTTGCCTCTCTACCACTTCATGCTATTTTGGTCTGATGACCTGTGCAGTCCAGTAATTCATTCATTGAACAGCATTTCCCAAAAGGGCAGACAGAGGAGCTCATCAACATCACTTCAAGGGTCCAGTTCTCAACACTGGGATGTAGAGGACGAGCTCTGTTCCAAATCCACTATCCTGGGATAATTTTGCCTCACTTTCCCATTATTTTCAATGTCCTCTGTTGTATTTTAAAAATTCTTTCACTGGCGTAGAATAAYATGAACCTGAATACTTTGCATCTTTCTTTTAACACTGGCAAACACTTGGTTTGAATCTTACTGAAATTGCTGCTGAAGGGTGATGGTCATACCCATACAGTGACCTGGCTACAGATTGGTAATGTCAATTCAGGTACATTTCTATCTGAATTATAAACCTGAATGTAAACAACTTAGTCAGTTGTGGAGATCTAATGCACTGTCACTTTTCAGAACTAGTAGTCTCCAGAAAGAACAGTCAGGATGGGAAACCTGGGTAGATCAACTTATATAACTTTGTTTATATGAAAGGCAGACAGAGTGATAGCTGCTACCATGCTGCTTTTGGAGCCAGTTCTTAAACACAGTAAGATGCACCTCAAAGTATGTTCTGCTAAATACTGATTTTTTTTTTTATAAATGTTCTCTGACTTTTTAATAATGTCTGTGCTTGTTATATCTTCTACTTTGTAAAGTGTCTGGTTTATAGTGAGGATGGAAAAACTAGTGAAAATGGATGTTGGCACTATAACACCTCCTGTCATCTGGAAAGACAAAATACTGAGTAAGATGCCAAGTTTGCTGTGCTAGGTCCTAGAGTTAGTATGCAATTGCTGAAAGGCAGAATTAGTTAATGATGTCAGCCAGGTGATGTGACCTGAATTAAGAATACAAAAAGGCATCTGAACACATTATGGTCTTCAATGCCAACTCTTAAATACACTGCACTACAAAGGGCCAGCAAACCAGTAATTCCATCATATTAAAGAACTCAATCACTCCTGTGTCACAATGGCTGCTCTCAGCTGGTCTTTACTGACATTTTTAATCCTAGCCAAGATGCTGRTGCTCGCTGCAGGATGGCAGGAGATGTAGGGCAGGGCAAGGTGAAGCCAAGAGCACTCAGTGTGATTGTGTTTGTCATCTTGTTCCTGGGGCTGCAAACTGATTCAGCCCCTTAGGCTGCCTCAGAGTTGCTCTGTGTGGCACCTAGAGCATGCATGACTGGAAGGAATCTTTCAACACACTGCTAGTTGCCAGGATCCCTGAAYGTAAAGTCAGTTTAAAAAGCAAAGTATTTTTTGTATAAGCTATATGCTGTATGTTTGAGAATGCTAATGCATTTTATTTTCTGACTACTGAAATATCCTATGYTGGCATCGATGGATTTAAAAAAAATTCTCTTGTGTTTGTTTCACTGTTTTTAAAACTACATTTCCTTTCAGCATGGCTATTCTCATATGTAAATATATTATTTCTGCTGAGACATCAGTTTTGATTAGAGTTGGCTTTCTAGCTGAAGGCTCTTGAGAAAGCTGTCTGGACTTTTATCGAGGCTGTGATCAGATGTTGTTCTGTCCTACTAGCTACCTTATAGTGTGTCTTTTTGTATTCATCAGAAGCTTCCAAGTCCCAAAGAACATAGTTTTCACATATGTATCTCTTTTATAAGTGCAGAAATAACATATGCCTAAAGTGCATTCATTTTGGTCATCCTATTGGGTTTCCAAACTAGAATTAGAACAGAAAGCAGCAGTAATATTGACAGAGTATTATTCAATTGCTTTTTCTCCCCCATGACCCTTACCTATCTACCTTGACTCTGACAAAAGGTGGACAATTAAACCTTTTTTTAATCCCTGGGGACTCCACATTSCCCCTCCTTTTTAAAATCAGAGTAATGTCTGCTACTTTCTTGCAAGTGTGGGAGGTTTCTTCTCCAGTCCTTCCTGTAGGACTGGAGACCCTCACCTGAGAACAGCAGGGAGGCAGCACTTGGCCCAACTGGTAGCCTTACGGAGGCAGAACCTGCTAAGTGCCCTATTTGGCAGAGGTTATGAGATATGCTGTGATGGTTACAGCCAGATCCTGGCAGCTTCCACACCAAGAGTGAGCACCTCCTCATGACAGCAGGKGGAAAATGTCACACAACCCCAACTTACAGCACCTCCCATCACCTCACTAAAGGATTTGGGAAGGGTGAGTGTAGTAGACAGCAAAAGCAAGGGAAATTGAGGTTAGGAAGTGGGAAGAAGTCTTTGAAATAGAGAGTGGTTTGCTTTTGACAGAAACGAGACTTTTCACCAGTCTTATTGGAAATGGAAAAAAAGGATTCCCTTCTCTTAGCATTATTCTTGTTTTCATTTATTCCCTAATAAGAATCCTTCAAGAGCAAAAAACTAAAAAATCCCAAAGAATCCCTCAGAAATATTGGCAAAGGTGACACATTTTGGTCAAGGAATCAAGCTCATGGAATAGAAGAGGGCCACAAGGCACAAAAATCCTTTGTATCTTGGGAAAACTATTATTTCAATGGCAAAAACTTGTGTGCATTTTCTTCTATTCTGTGAAAACCAGATAAGTAATTTCAATAGAAAATTCAGTTTTCACAATTTATTAATTTCCAAATTAATGGGAAATAGTGGATCAGTCTCAGAATCTCACTCCAGTTCTCTTTCTGTAGAATATTAATTAGAGATTTTTWCCAAAGATAGCTCTGTGGGAAACCCAACAGAGTCCTGTAAGAAATAAAGATGTGGTGCTAAAAAAGAACTAAGATAGATGCTAAAAAATAAGTCTAAGATAGATGTCCCCTTGCCTCTCCAGATGGAAGGATGGAAGGCTTAAAGGGAAGAAGAAACCACTTTCATAGGTGGTCTGATTCTGTGTTTACACTTGAAGCAAGACAAGAGATTGGAAGAAAGGCTAAGATATTTTATCTCAATGGATTAGGTATTTGATACCAGTTTTGATTGAATAAAATGAGTCTATCTTAAGCATGTGAAATCRCTCCAGGTACTGCTTGGGCTTCTTACCATTCTGTATCATTTAGGTGGGATACCCTGAAAGATAATGTTTTAAAAAAAAAGAAAAATTAATATACCACATATTATACCTGCAAGAATAGTTTCTCATTACAGTGGCTTTATTTCTATCACTTGTCTCAGAACCCTGAGTTTATAGGCACAGTAGTAACAAAACACATTCCAGATTCTTGTAAAGGCTTGCAGAACGACTTCTGTTTCAGGAAGGTGTCCAGATCTTGAAAAGTACTCAAGATCCATTAGTATGTGTCAAGATGCACTGTAACATCTCAAAGCTGAGTGTTTTCCACTTGAAAATTTACTTGTGTAGGAGCTTTGGTAAATGTAGTTGCTGCTTAAGGGAATAAACAGGGAAATGTGGTTGTTACACTTCTGAGAACCTGGTTTATACACTGTAACTTGTCCATCTCTTCAAAATCCAAGTGTTTTGGTAGTGGTGTAGTCTGAAAACTAAATGGAATGTATAAGTAGACATTTCTTCAGACTCTTACCAATATATTATACCTCAAATACATTATAATGCAGTGAACCACATCCTATAATGTTTCATATTGAAATTCAATAACTGCAAAATTGACTTCATGACTAAAGTACTGAAAGCCCTTCTGGACTCATTCTCATGTACATGATTTTCAGAAGTTAAATACTGTCACAAGTGAAGCTTACATTGTAATTTGAGGTCTTACTGAAATCTGGCTGTTATAAATAAACCTCTAATTGGAATTGTTTTTTCTTCTCCTAGAAGACTTGGTAATAGATCCAGGTATTTTTAGAAGCAAAGCATGCTCAAATATATTTTAGTGTCCTGTTCCAAAGCACAAGTACTCCTCACATGATTATGCACCTTCTGCAATGTCAACTTTCCTTTACTTGGCAACTTCAATATACTGCCGTGAAATAGCAATTTATAAATAGATGTTTTAAAGACCCTCTGCACCCTGTCTGATTTCTAGGATTTTCTCTCTCATTTCTTCTTGAAAAACCAGTTTAAACTCAGATCTCAAGAGACCATTGAGACTRGATTTGTGCTGACCAGACAGAAWTTCAGGTATTTTGATAAGAAAGGGAACTTYATRAAGTCATATAAATGACAATTTAAAAGTAGCTGGTATCCAGTGCTGTGCTGTYCYAATGTCCTCAAGAGACAAGATACARATTTTAGTGAARTAGAATGCATTTTAAAATKATRCTTAWSTAAGCACAGAAGCTTATKGCAGTTGTATGCTATTAAAGTAAAAAAACCAACATTCTCCAGTTCAGGCTGACAAGATGTTAGTATTTTGTTCTACCTGAACCCCTTAGGAAGAAAGGCTCAAATGTTTTGCTGAGAAAGGGCACACAGTAGCTCAGGGTGGCCTTACCACTGCTGTASAAGCTTAGTGGTTTAGAATCTGAGTCCAAGTTCAGCAAGCGTGGGGAGACAATAATGCCAACTTGGCCTATTAAAGTTCTTTTTCAAAGGTTTTGGCATTATTTTAAAATGGTATTAAGCCTAATGATYTAGTACAACAGCCTCCAATAAAAGTGCTGGAAGATTGTCCTAGGGATACAAGAAAATTTTAGTTCAGCATCGCAACATTGCAATGTTCTTCTGTAACATGTATTTCCAATGAAGTGGTGAGTAATATCACTTAATCTAAGTCAATTAGCCAAATGGTCTGTATTCCATRTTCTCAAAATTTATTTCCCATTAGGGATACAATTTGCTTATCATCATTATTTTTCATCCTGTACTTTTGATTTCTACAGAATTTTAATTTTCTRTTACCTTAGGGAGTGAGCTGAAGTCTGCATTGGGAGAAACTTACACAGAAGCAATTTTGCTTTCAGCAAGACCTGAAAAATTACCCTTCCACTCMAAAAACACAGGGAAAATATGAGTTCTGCATTTGCAGTCTTTATGAAAAAAAAAAAATTACAAAGCTGTTCCTCCAGACAGAGCCTATAAATAGAGACAAAGAGAGGAAAAGAATACAATAAAGAACATGAGATCCCAAATTTTAATCCAGTTCAGGGACTGTAGCTAAATCTCTCATGCMTCTGATTTCTGTGGGATTCAGGCTTGAATTAAAGATATTCTTAATTGCTTATGTCAACATTTTCTTTAATCAAAGCCTAAAGAACAGGGCAGAAAAGTAAGACAGTGTCAGGGTGAGCTGGCATCTGCGTGTTTACCACACAAACGGTGGATCATCAATCCAAAAGCTATTTTGGAGAATGAAGGGCCAAAATGAATGACGAAAGAGGGGCAGGCAAAGCTCTAAGAAACTCCTGATGGAAAAGCAAGACAGAGGACAACAAAGACTGATGGTGACAAAAGGACACAGTTTCTGTCTGCCAACCAGCTAGTCCAGGTGTTTGAGAAAGGACTTATTGTGGCACTTAGTGCCATGGTGTAGTGGAAAAGGTRGTGTTAGGTCATGGCTTGGATTTTTGGTGATCTCAAAAGTCTTTTCCAACCCAACTGATTCTGTGATTCTGTCTTGCTGGAAGACCTCTTGGAACCTCACAAAGCCCTGACATTTGCTTGGTGTTTTTTCAGTTAATCCGGTGCTTTTGTATTGGCAGAGCCTGCTGCTTCAGCATGCCAATTTACCAGTCACTATCTGTGAAACTCACTCTGGTATTAAAAGGAAAGCAGGAATAAGAGGTGGAGCTGTGCCTTTACTCTTTGATACCTAATTTTAAAACGCCTTTTCACTTCAGCAGGTATCTTACATTATTTAGAAAAGTCACATGTTAATATRATTTCATAAATAACAAGTGTTTATTAGCAATTTGCAGGCACAAGACATGTCCTTTTCTAAAACGTAAAAAAACTTGTTTAAATAAGCACTTGACACTGTATTTCCTGACTCTTGCCAAATGGACACGGTTTGAACAAGAAATAGAAGAAAGGAAAAAATAGTCCTTTTTCTCCCATATTTGCTTTCAATAGCATGTTTTTTACAGGAAATTAATTTGGAATGCTCTCACTAGGTCTCAGCTATGGTGATACAGGATACAAAACTCCTTGGCAGAAGAGGGAACTAAAACCGGAGTGGAGTTTGGCTTAGTCTGGCTTCTGTGTGTCTGTTTGCAGGCAGTATCCACACAGCCTTTATAGAGAGTAGATACCAAGAGCTTGAGGCAGCAGCCTACTCCTTGGCATYATTTGTGTATGAATTGAGTTCCTATAGGTATTTCCTCTGGTTTCCAGATGGCCCCTCATGTGAACAAGACTGTCCATAGGTCTTGTGTGATATCTGCTAGGCTTTAGGTGCCAGCTTCATTACAGCATCTTAAAAAGTGTGTAGAAAACAAAACTGAGGCCGTATTCCATAAAATGTAAAGTTGTCATAAAGATGCTTACTTCAAGATAGCAGAGATAACTTCTCATTACATTAACTAACTTTAAAATTATTTAATATTCATATCTGCAATATAACTAGCTAAAGTCAGAGGGGCTAAATCCCAGCCTGGGCATCTAGTGTGTTATGGGTGGGGGGTGTCTCTGGCTACCACTTAAAGACAAGCCTTTAGTACTCTATCACATGTTGAAGCTGACACGTGTTCCCTGGCTATACTTCCAGGATTTAGTTGTCATGTTCAAAGGGAAAGAACAATGCTTTACTTGGAGAGGTCTATGAGTGGGCTATGGCTGTCTCTGCTCAGTTGTGACTGCAGTGCTTTTGGAATTCCAGGATAAAATAGTCTCTCAAAGAATTTCAAAAACTTGTGTACTTGTAAAGTTTGTGCGTCACCAGACTTGGAACATAATTTTTTGAACAGTTATGTGCACACCTTTGCAAAAATAAAATTCACATTACACTTCAGGTGAGCATTGTCTCCTGTGAATCTGTAACATATGAAGAGATTTAATGCGATTTAATGATTTAATGTCACTGGTGCAGGGTGGTAAGAGCAGCTCACTGTTCAGGAGGGCAGAGCAGGCGAGGTGCAAAAGTTGCAGCATATATGTTCAACTTTACAGCTCTTATAGGTAATGTTGATGTGGTGAAGTGCCTGTGGGTAAGAATTRGGAGGTGGAAAATAAAGATGTCATTGTGGGTGTCTGCTCTTAATTACGCAGCCAGGRTAATTGCACTGATGAGTTATTCTGTAGGCAATTAAGAGAAATCTCTGGATTGGTAGCCTTTGGCCTTGTGGGAGACTCCAATTTCCCACAAATCAGCTGGGAATACCATACTGTCACTGTTGGATTATGTAAGGGAAATTCCTTAAGTTACCCGAAAACAACTTCTTTACACAAAGATTCAGGGAGCTAGGAAAAGTGCCCTCCTAGACTTGCTATTTGAGAATAAAGAAGGATTTTTAGCAGATGTGATAGTAGAAGGCTGTCTTGGCCACAGTGATAGCAAAGAGGTTGAATTTCAAATGTTTGGTGCAATAAGAAAAAAGGCCCACCTSTGCCTGCAGGCTGGGGAGCAGTGGGCACTCAGGCTGCTTTTCCTCTCTCTCTGCAGCTTCCAGGAGAAGAAGGAGCTCTGGATCAGCACATTTCTGCTCAGGCTCTAGGTGTCCTGCTCATCTTCAGCAGAAACATGACCCCAGCAGGATGACCTCCACCACCCTGGTTATCTGCATGGGGCCCAATCTTCTGAGCCCACCTGAGGAGGACAGGCTCCCCATGGTGCAGGCGATGGAGAAGGTGATACTCACCAGCTGACTTCTGAGCCCAGCCAAGCTGTGCTGATCAAACCATGTCCATTTGGCTTGTTCTTACACAATTCATTCTGWCATGTGAAAGGACTGCTGTGGAGTCTTCAAAAGATTTTGAGAATTTGGATCAGAGTGATTTTGACTGTAGTAGACAGACATTGTGCTGTCAGTTGGAGCATGAACAGAAGCTGCATTTCTCCAAGATGTTTTACTTTCCCTTTTAAACAATATGTAAATACAGTCTGTAGGAAGCTTAGATACTTCTCCCCAAAAGCTGGGAATAAATTTAACGTTAACAAGTTACTGTACTAACAAGTATTGGTTGAGATGACCTGAGATACCTYGTGTAAATCTTTTCAAACACTGTTGTCATATACTCTGGCTATCTTTGAATACTTCTGCTTCATTTGACATGAAAAATACTTTAGAGTACGTATCACTTTTGAGCTGCAGATCAAGGGACTTATGATCCAGCTGGAAGAAGTGGTGCTGCTGTACTTCATTCACTATCATCGGCAAGAATGATGTCAATTACATGATGTGACTCTCTGCAAAAACACCTTTTCCCGAGCTGTCATCCAACTGCAACTGCTTTATTCCAAATCCTGGGGTGTTGTCATTACCAAGAATATAAAATTCATTAAAAAAGCTCCTGCCACTGTATATTTAATACTGCCCATTAACGTATTTATTTGCAAGAATTTCCTTTAAGAATGTAGGAAGTAAAATTGACTGCATTTATTTGAAGTAATTTTCTCCAGGTTGGAGAARRCKGGTARCAAACATGAAAATTATTTCCATACWGCCTTAAACATAAAAACATATGAATGGGATATATACCACTATTGAAATAYTGGTCCTTTGTGTCTCTCCCACTGTATCAGAAAGAATGTGTCTATGTAACTACATAGCTGGCAAGCTGAGTGTTTTTCCCTGTTTGACGGGACAGATATTCAGGAATGATGATATGYCTATTAGGTGTATTAACTATATTGTGGTATCACTCTGTATCCTGACAGTGCTTAAAAGCAGTTTGCTTTGAGCCCCATAAAAACCAAAACCAATAACACAATAAAAATAATAAAAGCTGAAGTCCTGAAGAGCCTCCAAGGTAAACTTACACAGGTTTTAGTGGAAGATAAGAATAAGCAAAATGGAGGCAGTGAATGGYCTGTAATACAGTTTACATAAATGTGACAGTTACATTGAAAAACCTTGTATTACATTGGCAGGTTTTCTGCAAAAATATGTGTGTAAAACAGAGATAGATGTTTCATTATAAAATGAATGTATGTAATATAAAAGATTGTTTACGTGCAAGAGTGAGATTCTTCATATTAAACTGTTGRTTTCTATTTTCAATGTGTCAGAATAACTGGAAGAAATTTGTGGTTTGCCTTTTAATAACCTGGAGCACAGCAAAGCAGCTTTCTATGGGGAAAGTTATGGAATATGTAGTCAGGCCACCTGATACAAAATAATGCAGCAGAGCATTGTTCTCCTGTTAGAGGTGCTGTCGGGAGTTTGTTGCAAACACTAAAGTTCTGAATGGAGACTCAGGTATCAGTGATACTCCATTGCTGCCCGAGTTCACTTGATCAAGGGAAAGTAAGTCTKCCTTGTCTGTCTGTCTCTGTCTTTTAAAATAATTWTGTATGTACCAACAAAGGTAATACTCTATGAGGAAGGCTAAGCTTATAGCTGGTAATTAATGAAGCTAATTGTCCACATGGTTCCCAGCTTGAGCCAATCCAGTCCAGTTTCCTCCTGTATCACAGAATGGGGCTCATATCACCTGGCTTACACTACCAAAATATGAATTGTTCCCCTCTCAGCCTGTCATCCAGGCTCTTTATGATCAGTGGGGGCAGACAGTCACACTGAGGCAGTCCAGCTGTCCTACACTGCTATTCTRGGATTAGATGAAACATTGTTTGAAGGCACTGGTCTGTCTTCAGTGTCTGAACAGAGAGAATATTTATGGCTCTGTATTAAAGCCAGATTTACAACCATTAAAGATAAGTGATGCAAAATAATACTCTTGGTCATTCTATTACAGATCAAACAAGTGAATAATACCTCACAAGAGTGTTTATGTGAGATATTTTTATTACAACATTTTAAGCAATGCCATCTCATATGAATTAAACAATCCCACTATTAGAACAATGCAAATGCCTTTCATTTACTGTATAAAGTCTTCCTTTTACTCCCTGGATTGAATCTGTTAAAAGTGAAGCATTTAGTTGTATTTTCAAGTGGAATGGACAAGAGCATAACCTAAAATGTCAGAAGAGTAGAAGTTAATATTTGGAGGAAGATATATTCTGCATTACACTCTTGGTGAGTATTTCTCACAACATCCAGCTGCCAAGTATAACAAAGCAGTGATGTGTGCTGTGGGAGATTTCTAGTACATTTATTCTTTTATGCCTTTATGATATATAAAAATTATATTAGTTACATCACTTTGTGGTTCTTAACTGCATTTTCAAGATTTTATATCTAAGAAACAGTAATATTGGTATAAAGAAATTAAGTGGGCAGGCTGCTTACTCAGCCTCCCAGCTAAGCTGAGCTCTCAGTCTGCCTTGTCCCTCTAACCTGCAACTCTCAGGAGGTCTGGAGGACACAACTCTGATGCATGGGAGCTGCAGAGAGCCCATGTGAGTACTTTGAAAAAACTGTCTGCTTCTTCAGTGTATTCCTGCTTTGACTTCCCTTCTGGAGGAACAAAAGGCTTTGAYTGACTACAGGGACAACCCAGTGCCCCTAAACTAAATTTATCTCCTATTGATSCCTTTTCATGGTCTTAAAAAATTGAGAGTATTTAAAATACCRAGGTAAAAACCCCTCATCCCTTAACTGTGTCTGGCTCTCRATTTTTTAAGACCATGAAAAGGCATCACTATGCAATAATTTTACATGCTCTTGTGTGATGCAAGGAAAATGCTTAACMAAAGCAAGCTGTGTTAGAGCAGATGCATGCCACAAGAGACAAACTGAATTAATTAAAGTCTAAATTCAACATCTTATGGCCAGTTCTGTGGAGTAATTCCATTTCTGGCAGTCAAATACTTTAATCTGTGTTGGTGCTTGTCTTCAGAGTAATGTATACAGTATGGACTGGGAAGCATAAATGTCAACACTATGAGTGACATAGACCAATTTTAAATTACTAAGCATCTTTTTTTATACTGAAGTGTCAAATACACAAGCAATCAGAGTGAAACCCAAAGGAATGCAGGGGAAATGTAAGTACTTTTGTCTCAAACTGGGAATGTATTTGTTGATATAAACATTTTTATTTTAAATATTTCCTTCTACTGGTCAGTGATGCAACCTGTTCATAGCTAGCCAGTGAAAAGCAGGAGTATGTAAAGGACAGGATGGCCTCTGCATTATTTGTCCCAAGCTACTTGCACACCTGCAGAGTAACTCTGCTGGTCATTTGGCCCTTTAGTATCCCAAGTACATTATCCCATGAGTCCTTCAATCCATAAAAGAAAAGTGGAGAAGAATGAAAAGGATCAAAGGAAGGGCTCACTGAGGTCCTGCTCGAGATCAGGATCAATAAATCTTTAGTACAAACCTCAAGAACCTTGTGGAAACTTCAAAGCACAGAGGAGTGTTGCTTTATTTACGTTCACAAACAGCCTTTTGCAAGTGTGATTCAGTCAATACACCAATTACTAACATAAACATAGGTGGCCCTCACCTAGCACTAGCTGTTCCTGTGGTCATTGATACCTTATGCCCTTGCATGATTGCAGGTTTTCCTCCACTCTCCCTGGAGTGGCTCTACCATTGGTTTGTTCCAAGGGGCTGCCCATGTGCTTCTGACAACATGAATATTTTATAGGCAGTGCTATGAATAAAGCTGGTCTTTTAACTTAAGCATTGCTTCACCAAAAGCAACTGGTAGTTATCAAGTCTGCTTTCCACCTAATGTTGTGGAAAGGTGGGGATCTTATTTCCTCCATTTTTAAGCATTTCAGTATACTATGTGTGAAGGGTTTGGATTTCCTTACAAAGGCTTATGCATTCTAATTACCAAGTTGCAACTGATCACATTTCAGGATTCCTAGTTCCCTTGGTTTCTCACAAAACCATTTAAGTGGGAAGCAGCTTCAGATGAAGAGGATGCAGAGTCTCACTCTGGTTCATCAAAAGAYTCCCATTGTCACCACAGGGGAATGCTTTGAAAATGGGACTCAAGTTTGTTCAGTGTTAACCATAGTCCACAAAAATCATAGTTATGACAGCTAAAATTACATCAGTTCATTTTAATCCTGCTTAATGTTCAACTAGGGAAGTTCAGGATTGCCACCTCAGGCTGCAGTCTGGTCTGTAACTCCCACATCATTAAAGCTTCACTGAAGTTTTGTAGTGCTTAACAGATGCTGTTCCTTTAATTTCTGGCCAGGTTTCTGAAGAAATTTTCCTTTCCTTACAAACTCCCACACAGAGACAAGGAAAGTGTATTGAGAGGTATAAACACTTCTTCCAAAAGAAAAAAAAAGATCTTACACTCAGTGTAGCAGAAAGCTGACACATATAATGTGTGCTCACTTTCCCATCACCTCCAGGGGATGGAGACACACATAGTTAGCTGTGTGCCACAGAAATAATGATC
Organism: Alauda arvensis; assembly: GCA_902810485.1. Taxonomy (NCBI): domain Eukaryota; kingdom Metazoa; phylum Chordata; class Aves; order Passeriformes; family Alaudidae; genus Alauda; species Alauda arvensis. The sequence goes on from CADDXX010000056.1 coordinate 1,837,863, forward strand.
CAAATACAGTGCTTCTTTTTGCCAATTTTGAGATGTTTTGCTGTGGTAAGGTTTATGAAGTTTTGAATTGTACCCCCACCCAAAAASACCACACTTAGACCTTTCAGTGGCAATACCTAGGAGTATTTTGTTATCCATTTAATGAGTACCAAAAGACTCACTTGTTGTTAATAGGACTTCATGAGTAGCAYATTGACCTCAGTCTTTCTTGGTGGACCATTCAGCTCAATAGCACTTCCCAAGATGACCTACTTTGAAGATGAGGCCCCAGGGGTAAGACCCATTGGACTTAATTTTAGAAGTCTGCTAACTCAGAGTGTCAAAGTCCAAACCAGTCACCCTAAGCTTCCTAGCACAGAAATGGGTAATGGCAGAGGATTTTATCTGGCCTGTTTCAGGATTAAGTGAATCACAACCTAGAGTTGCCTGTTTTTTTTAGTATAAAGGGAGGCTGCAATGACAGGTTTTAGACATAAATGTTAGATTTCTCAATGCCTGAAACAGGAACTTAAACTCTATCTTGGATATCAGCATGATCATTGAAATATAGAAGCAATAAAGTAGAACTAACAGGATACATTTTATATTCTTTTTTAATTCACAAGTAGTGTAAACACTTTATATTTAAAAACCCTTTAAGGTAAACTTGATCCCTTTTTTAAAAGGTAGATTTTCAGCAGCTTTGCCTTGATAATGAATTACCAATCTCTGCTCCAACATGGCCATTAACAAATCACTTTTTGCCAATTATTTTTTACACAAAGGTGATTATGTTCCTTAAAAACTTTAAAGAGTTTCTAGTACATACTCAAATTGTCCAGCCATAAATATCTCCTCAAGGGATCTAAGTATCGATTTGACATTCTAAAACTGAGATGGCAGAAACCWCCAGAAATGAGTAATCAAAACATTTCAGGAGAGATGATGTTAGAGGGAATAGATCTGTCACTGATACATGAAAGTTTTAATAAGCAAAGGTGKTTTTAGATGCTTTGCTCTCTGACAGATGTTTCCACACCCTCACCTTCTCTAAATGTTAATAAACTSTTCATGTCAACAAGCTACACAGGGTAAAATTTTCATGCAGGTAGAGAGAGASAAGGATGATCAATCCWTTCCAGCTYTCTTTTGCAGACTGATTTTTGCTTGWACTAACCTGGCAAAATCAACAACACAAGGCTTTGAACACCCCACCACACCATATAAAGGTTAATCCTTGCTTCTTGGATTTAACAAATAGTTGCCAGGGACCAGACACTGAAAAGTATAATGTTGTATTGGTTCAGCTTTTAGTAATACTTGGATTCTTACTTAAAACTTCTGGGAATCAAAGAAAAAACTAGTGTTTCATAGACACTAACAGGATTTTCTTTTGATCATTTGCTACATCACTTTCAAATATCATTTTATATAAAAAGTGAAATAGCTGAGCATTTTTAAGCCTCGCTGTTTCTCCAATTAAAATAATTTGTGGTATCTCAATTGCTTCCTTTTAATACCCTGTTTATAACTGGCGAGAAAGAGGTACAGCTAACAGTCAGCAGCCTTCTGTCCACAAACAGAAAAGCTAATGATCCACACACATGGTGTCYTAGGAAATTCTCCTTTATGCAACCATAGCTCCTGAAGGTTTAGTTCCGATAGTAAGGATTTGTATTTTGCTGAAGAACGTCAGCTTTTTTTGTGCTATTCCCTCTTACTCTAAATAAAACCATTAAGAAACACAGAAAAGCAGTAGCAAGTATTTTTTAATGGTGGTATGGGCACTCCTATTATTCTTTTAGAGCCTTACAGTACATTATCAAAGTATCTTTGGTGCTTTACCATACAACAGYAAAAAAGAAAGAATAAAGGAGTAAAATACTTTTATATTTTTGTGCATTCTTCCATGTGCATAATCATTTTCTAGTCCTTCAGGACAGAACTAACTTATTGTAAAGCACATTAATTAATTAAWGCTTGAGCAGCATTTTGAAGAGTCAAAATACCTTACAACATRCAAGTACCATTAACAAGAGATTTGAACACTTACAATAATTTGGGGATCTTCTGGATGGAGGAGGTACAATGAAAATCAAAGAAGGCTTCAAGCATCAGCACTTCATTGYTCTTTAGTAAACCTTTTATACTATTCATTTTACATGCATTACACCTGTGTGCCCTCTACCCTTTTGTGATTGGTCAGGACACCTCAGCATTCCATGCTTCATTACTTTCAATCCTATTCACCAGTCCTACAGATCTGTAGCCCATTAGGGATGAAGCTCTGCCACAGTCCCATTCCCAATCACCACAAACTGTGTGCCTACATCATCTGAGTTAAATACAACACAGAAAATGACATGGCTTGGTAGACAAAAATCAAAACCTGAATATGAAAACATTGGAAGGTCCACAGGTGGTGCAGGTATTTTGCTATTCTTAGTGTTGCAGGCTGAGCACACACCTGCTCAAATTTTTCACAAGGTGTAGTTACAAACAGTTAAGCTTTTCCTCTAGATCCAGTGTGATAGCTGAGTAACCATGATGGACAAACACAAATAATGTAATTTTTTTTCTCCCCTCACTCCCTAGAGAAATGTTCACCATTGGGCTGCTTGATTACYTCTTATGTTTTTTTGCACTTACATGGCTCTGTATCTTGGTAATGCCTGCACTGTTGAACCTCAGCTTATAAGGAGTTCCAAGCACACCAGCTTGACACAAYCATTAAGTAACCACACTTTCAGGCTCTCAGAAAAGCAGAAATAGAGCTTAGTCATAGAATAAACCCTGCCAGAGGATTACGTTTCTATGAGACATCCAAGCCTGAAGAATGCTCTTGTTGCCTTTTCTTGGCACTGGGGACATCTGTTTATGGATCCTCAGAACTCATCCTGGTCTTCATGAAACAATCGATTGTCTTTGTCAAAAGGTGGTTAGAATTCCTTTCTGTAATAAAACAAATAGTATTTTAACAAAATGTCTTCAATTTACTTTTGGGTGAAAAGAATTTTTAAATTTTGTTTGTTTACTTTTGAGATTCCTTCAGTGGAAATCCAGGCATAGCTGCATTCCTAGAATAGTTGTTTACTGTGTGATGCAATCTGGGAAAAATAATTCAGTGGAAATTAAAGTATGAAGTATTCAGCCACTACTCCCTTCCTTGACCAAAGTTTCCCATAGAATATAATAGATGATATCTTCMTAGTGATTGTATTTTATTTGATAGKTTTTTTACCATCAAAYTTTGAGACTTCAAGAGAATAAACTGGAATAAAACACTGCATTGCATTTATAGGAAGTGAATGGTCTTTCCTACACACCTTTACTGGGCATTTCTACCTCCCTACAGCATCAGCTCTCCAATGCACAGCTGGCTGAACTGTTCCATAGGGACTGCCTTGTCAGTCCCAAAGATGACATAAAAAGGAGGGAGAAACAGTTTTCCAAGACAAGCCATAGGGATGACCAACTCACTGCAACGAGTTCCCAAGGGACATGGCCATTCTCCAACATATCTTATGGCTTTTCTAAGCTCTTTCCTAGCTTAGTGGTGTGCTGACAGTATCTGAAATGCATGTAGACCTCTTTCCCACACAAAGTGCCTTCAGTGCCTACCAGCAGTCAGGTGGCTACCAGTATATATTGCTTTGTGCTAGGTGTGCTGTAAGTGAATCCATAAAAAAGCTTCCTAAAGCAGCTGTRCTTCCCTTTGTTGCTTCCTTTTGTCTAGGTCTGGCTACCCACAGAGCATATCTGCTTTTTCTCCCCTCCTTAGAGGGCGATCGATGGTGGTGGTAGGGTGACAGTGGGGATGTGGAACAGGATGGTTTCCTTAAGCAGCTTCGTAACTCTGGTGACTGTGGGGTGCTCCTTCAGCTAAGTAGAGGAGGCAAAGGCCTGATTGCATTGTCAAACTGTCAGAGATTTCTAAGCAATGGTAGTGGTGACAGAGGGTATAAGTAGCTATTTTTGTCTTAGGACTGATTCAGCTGCAGTAGCTGTGCTATGACACACCAACTCTGCATCCAGCCATCCCACTCCTCCTCCTTTAGACACTGAAGGGTTGGTTACAGTTGTCAGCCCTATCTTCCTCTTTTCCCCTTTCCCTTGCCACCTCCTGTTAACTCTGTAGGCAGCTCAGCCAAGCTTCATCCTCCATAGTGTCACCTGCTGCACACCGATAGTGACAGGAGCAGATACCACTGCAGGCACTGACATCCCTCTGTGTCAGGCAGAATCTCCTAATCAGAGCACACAGCCCTGTGCAGTGCAGCCATCTAATTGTTTACCTTCCAATATTTTTCTGCCCTAGGAAGACAGTGCTCCAAAGAACAGACCATCAATTGAAGCCCTCAAGACCTGGAAACTTGCCATCCATATCCAACCTGACTAYTGGTCCAGGRGCTGAGGCATAGCTGCTGAGGGAAGCAGGYTCTGCGTGTGTGACCTCTTACTCTCCCTTCCCTTTGTTCTCTGGTTTGTGGTTATTCTCTGACATAGCCTTAAAGTGCAGCGCTTAGTCTGAAAGGCTGACATTAGGAACAGCAACAACAATACTTAGCAATAATCCATTGCATTTCTAGAGTGTTTCTCCCTACAGACTTAAAATGCCTTGAGAAAAACTTGTATTGTCAGTATCCTTATTGTAGAGGTCAGATCACTGCAGAAGAGATTAGATAATAGTTTCTCATCTTTCTGTTCCTTCAAACTATTCTAAAAGCAAGAAACAAGTGGGTAGGAGGGAGGGAGGGAG
>CADDXX010000056.1:1843135-1980456 GCA_902810485.1 Alauda arvensis
ACTCCATGATCTTGGAGGTCTCTTCCAACCTTGTGATTCTGTGATTGTGTGATTCTGTGAATTATATTGAGCCAAGTAAATAAAGACTTAAGTTAAAGTAATGCAATTAAAGTTGATTCACATAGACTGATGGTAAGGAATTCTTGTCAAACTAACCCACTACATRCTTCTTTTGTGATGCTAGAATTTTGTCTGCTGGAGGTAATTATATTTGCATTGGCTCCTCTGAGGCATTTGATTTGATGGTATACAACCTTATAATTAAAAATGAAAACAAGAGAAAATCAGCACAATGGATGTTAAATGGAGTAAATGCTGACTAATTATCATTTAAATATGTGAGTGAGAAGTCATCACTAAGCAAGTGGCATACACAGGATCCTGAGTGGATCTGTTCTCACTCTTTAAAGTGCTTTTTATCATGGCAACATTTTAACTCTTGTGAAATGAACATTACCTCCTACTAATTACACCTGTAGCTGATCTAAAGATTACAGAGCAGTTAATAATGAAAGAGATGGAAAGGTGAGATTGGGCTGTTTTAACTTACTGGCAAATTAGCTGGAAGAAAAACACTCTGTTTTTAATAGATGTGATTGTGATAACTTAAATGTAAGAAAACAGAAAACAAACCGCAATTATCAGATGGTACAAGGACATGTAGCTGTCACCTGGGAGATGGAGAKGAAGACTAACTTGAATATTTAGGGCTGGACTGCCAAGTGGCCTGAAAGAATAAAAGTGGGGAAAAGTACCTAAATAAGAATATAGTTCATGAGGTTCCTTGAAAATCTGAAAATTATCTACATTTATTGTAKAAATATATTTAAGAACTCATATATACACATTCCCAAACACAGATGCATATGAGAAAATCAACACAAAGTGAGGAAATCAGGAAAAAGGCAGGCCAAACATACATTTGAAAGCTTGTTTTACATTCTGTATAAATTCTTAGTTAAACTCCTGAAATCATGAAGATTTCCCCCAGCCCCTCAGATATATTTGACAATCACATGTTTTAAAGGTATTGGGATGCTCTAGTTAATATCTATTTGGTTCTTTCATTACTGTTAGAACACTCAGATCAGTTCATTTGCAAACTCCTTAAAAAGACTGGTGAGAAATCAAATRCAGACACAAGAGRATAACACAAGGACTAGACAACATCTCTTAYACTGAAAGACTCAAGGGCCTTAGTGAATTTARCTTATTGAAGGAAACTTAAGTTTTGATTTGGTAACATATGGGCTGATCGATGGAAATGCTGATCAGCCAGGGCTGTTAATATAACTGTCTATAATACAGCAATGGAACATTTAGCTTATATAAATTCAAACTAGACAAGAGACAAAATTAGTTAATGGTGCAGGGCAAATGATGGAACATATTACCAAGGGTTATGGGTAAATTTCCCAGCTGCGAGGATTTTTCAATCGGAATGGGATGGTTTTCTAAAACATGTGTTCTCTGGTTGATCTGTAAGCCAGATCTCCAATGGCAGTYAGTTTAATTGAAATTTTGTGAACTGAATATTAAAGGAATACCTTGTGTAATGACATTTGAATACCACAAAAGCTGCCTAGGCCTCTGTTGAGCATGTGKCTTCTAAACCTGAGTGAACATAAGTGAAGGTCAGTGCCTTCAAGAGACACAGCCAGACCCACAACTGGGCAGGCWGAGCTGGAACCTTGGCATCCAGAACTGCAGTGTCTTTTCTTTAGTCCATTATATCTCAGCTGTACTRTCACTGGTTCCTAACCTAAAGACTTAAGGCAGCCCTATTTTAAATATCATTGCTGCAGTGGGAACTGARCTGGGTATTGAAGCAACAAAAGGCAACTCCCATTTATGCTACATTTCTTCTTTTCTAATAAATGTTTTGTCTCTTTATTGCACCTAGAATTTCAAACACCTGTCTCTCTCAGCTTTCCTAAGACTCTACCAAACTATGTATAAAAATAATAACCTCATAAAGCAAACACAAGATGAAGAAGTAGTAAAGAATTACAAAAATGAATGTCATAAAAAGTTAAACTAATCCCCTGAGCAGAAGAGGACTTCATTTTTCAAAAGTACGTCTGACTACACTAAAGAATTTGCAGTTTTAAATCCCTTCATGCCAGTCACTTTGCCAACAGACAATAAACCTGCAATTTAAAACTGCATTAATCTTCTGCAAAAGGCAGCAGAGAGCTTTCAGCAYGCTTTTAAAATCATCTTTTTTCTTGTAGTACCAGCTACTCTGTAGGGGGGGCATGGGGGAAACCTGCAATTAAAACTTTCAATTATCAGGATGAGGCCAATAAAGATTTTTTTCTCCCTCCTACCCCATCACATCTCTTTTACCTTGGTGTCTGAAGGCATACCTTCATACCTGTTCATCCTTCTCATTACTTGAGCTCTGTCATRCATCTGAATGTCTTCCAGACCCAGCACAGCTCTTCCCAGTCACGTCCCAACTCAAGATGAGGAATGTCTGTCCATGTAGTAGATGTATCTCTGTTCAGTTTGTTTATGCCTGATCTTCTSTTYTCCTGTGCCATGAATAATYTGGTCTAGTGAAAGGTGTCCCTGCCCAAGGCATGGAGGCTGGAACTAGATGAACTTTGAGGCCCCTTCCAACATAAGCCATTCTCTGGTTCTATGATTCCATCTTTTTAGGTGCTAAAGTGTCTGRAAAAAGGGCTTATGTTGCTTTTATATACGAGCAAAAAATCTCCTTGTAGCTCTCCTCATATATCCTATCAGAAACTTGTAAATGTCCTGCAAATACCTGAACATAACAGTAGGGAGGTATTTAAAAAGGATGGGGGAAGAAAAAGAAACAAAACAAAAAAGGCATCAAAAAAAAAAGTTTGAAGATAAAGAGAAGCTCATTTCACTTTTCAGTAATTCCATTTTTGGTACCTTCTCCCTTTTACTTACTCTACTCTCCATCATTTTCAACAGCCCCTTGATCTGAAACACAAGGAAGAAGTCATCTTGCCTGGGGTCAGGAAAAATCCTGCTYCACTAAGCTGAATATTAGGGTTACATTAAAAAAAACCCAAAATGATTAATCAAGATGTCCAATTCTCTTAAACCCCTCCTGGTGTATTGGCAAGGCAGCATAAATAGACCCTTGACAAGCCTCTCACAAGTGTGATTTTTAATTTTTCTGGAAAAAAAGCAACAGCAACAAACCCAGTGGTTTTCTAAGGTAATTATTATCTGACAACACTTAACCCTGTTTTCTTCCCTGCATTGCTGCTTTCCCCTTATGTATGCACTGCAGAAATAAAAAGTAACAACCAAATGGAAAACTACAGAACAAAAAAAAAAGAGTATCCCAAATCCATCCCTGAAATCCAAAGAACTGTTGCCTTGTGATATGCCATAGTAGGAGTGACCAAAAGGCATGAAACACTTATTAAATATTCAGTATCATGATAAAATTCTTGGAACTTTTATCAGATTCCTAGTTTTCAGAGTATGAGTGCCCAGTCACTTCAGCATAGCAGTGTGTTTGTAGAAGTCTCACTCTGTTGCCACTGAAATATGAAAGTTATTAGTTTGTTGTGAAAATTCAGGCAGCAATGCCAACTGTTTCCTTTGGGTGCTTATAGTAAATTAGACAAGTAATGGCAACATATGGAACCCTAAAGATTGCAAAGAAAAGATGAAAAGACAATTCCTATTATTTGGTTTATCAAGCCATGAAGGAGATATGTCTGTGCCTCTTACTTGGCAGGAAGGGAGGAAGACACGCTGATTCTTTAGTAAAAGGAGACTTTTACATTTTCCTGTGTTAGGGCATTTGCTCCTTCAAAGGTTATTACTAAGGAAGTTTTAATATTTTTTCCATGCATAAGGAAAAAACCAGAGGGTTTATAGATTTTCTTCTTTAACATGATCTTTTACTATGATTCTCTTACTGTTATGCTTTATTGGTAGATTGGAGGCTAGGAGAGCTCATTTATACAGCTTATACAGACAGATCTGGACTTCCATCTGTGCTGATTGAAAAAGCAGAAATGTGGTACTGTTACATGCTTTGGTATGAATTCCCTTGACTGTATTCATGGATCAATGAGCCCTGCAGAGACACAGAGCCAAGCTCTGAGATGATCTGGGCCAGTCTATCAAACTAAATTGCATCCAGAGGTGAGCTGAAAGGTGATGTGATGCTAGGTGGATGTGTCACTATCCAAGGCAAGCATCTTCACATTGTTTTCCATTAGAAGCATCTATTTCCAATGCAGTTCCAAAAGCCTAGAAATCTGGAAAATGGAACTGGGCTTAAGAGAATGATACRGCCTCATTTCAGTCAAATTGTTTAAAACAATGTATATTCAATTTTATAAAGTTTTCCTTGAAATATAAAACAATCATTCAGAAAGAAATAAACAATTTACACATTGCCATCCTGAGGCAGGGAGAGGGGAGGCTGTTGTACTTTTGGAAGAGAAGATAACACAATAGTATCTCAATAAGTGTCTAAAATCGAAAGGAGGTAGGAAAGAGGGCAACTTAGTTTTTTCATCTCTAATCAATGACTTCTGTGCTAAATGCACTTGTTAGACATATTCAAAGTGTGTTTTCCAATTACATTTGAAAAATCAAAATAAAGCTGTGAAGTTTTGCCTGGCTTGCAAACAAAACAGYAAATCCCTGAATATTCCTTCACCCCTTAGGTTCGCCGGACAGAGAAGGCTTAAGAACTAGAGCTGTATCTCAAGCTGACAAAGTAGCCAGAGAGGAGAAACAAGCAGTGGCTGATAAGGTTTTTCATTAAAACTGTTTAACATGCTTGTAGTTACATTGTGCTAGAAAACTGGTGARAAAAGCTGAATGCACAGCAGTGGTGGAGGAGCATCCCAACTTCTACATATGCAATACTTGCCAAAAAAATCAAAAGTCTGATAAATAAAGCGCATGTTTTAGTGCAATCCTATAAAGCAGTTGTATGTTATTTTTAATGGGTAGGAACATTCTGGAGAATAACTAAGATGCTTGCTTAATAGTCAATAATTTAGTGTTAGAAGACTATGGTTGTGATTTCTGAGGCTGAAAAAGCATTTTGGTTTAGACAGGCAAGTGGGCCACTGCAGGGAAATACTGCTTTTTCCCCAGATCAGCCTCTGGGCAAGGCTCTWAATGACCCAATAACATGTTTTGCCTTTGCCTTAGTATTTGTATAGCTTCACTATAGTCTTACCTGAACAGCTGATTTGTCTTTACACAGCTCTCTCTGAGGTGGTGAAATAATATTTGTTCAGATATATATGTGGAGATGAGACATGGATGAACCAGAGATCCAAAGAAAGAACTTCACTGCTACAATCCCACTGCTACGATATTGGTACTTGGAAGAGTCAAATGTCTAACTTTACACTGGGAACCTGAGGAGAACTACAGACATCAGATGGGGTAGCTRAAATATTCAGAATGCAACCATCAGATGAGAGGACATGAGACACTAAAGCTGGCCCTTAGAAAAATGCTGAGCATAAAAAGGAGGACTATAAACCACATAATTACACAGGATTAAAAAAATTATTTCCTGTGGGGACATCACTTGTATCTTCTTAAAATGGTGTAGTCCTGCTCTAATTCAAAATATCCAGATGTTGGATCTGAGTTTGTTTCATCTCACTGTGTAAATGTMCTACTTACCATGCTTCAAACTGTGCAAAGAAATTAAAATATAGTAGGATAATGACAGCAAAGATTAGAGARTAATATATAGCTAAGACTTTGGAGAAATCAGTTTGCCACGGAGAAGTTCCAAGTCTTCTTCAAAGAGTACTTMTTTTATTGAAGGTTTACTTCATTAGGTGTGGGAAGCAAAATCTGATTYTGTGCAGATTTGTCTGAAAACTCAGGCATTTCTGCACACAGGATGAAAGAGAAATACAAACACCAGTCTTGTAGAAGTTTTCGGAACTGCAGGACTGAAGAAAAACATGGMAATCTTCATCTTAATGAYKCTTTTATGKTTCTGGAAATCCAGATTAAGATAGGAACRTAAACCATGCCTGTGAATTTTGGGGCTAGCACTGCAGTGATGACTAAATATTACAGTATTTCAGCTTAATCCTGCATGTGCCTGGGCACACATTTGGCCCTATACAACATCTCAGCTACACGTCATCTTATTTACACATCATTCCACTCTGCTGAGTTGATGATTTTGGAACATTTTTCCTAAGTTTAGGAACAAGGCTATTAATATATGTAAGTATTTGCAGGATTGGGCTGAGAACTGTCCAAGTAAAAACCCAGCTAATACTCGAAACTGGACAGATGGATATGATATGCTTTTGGCAGACTTTTGCATTTCCTCCTCAAACAGGTCACAACTGCTTATAAAACAGGGGTTTATTGCAGTATTCATTTATATGATTTATTTTTCTGTGGTTAGAGTTTATAACTCATTTGCTTCATTTCCTGTCAGTATTTCTTCCCTCTAYTTATTCCCAAGTTGTTTATATATGTACATATATTCCTTTCTATAAATAAATATAAATGCTCTATCCCAAATACTTATGTTTTCCCATGAACTCTTTATGCTCTTTCTCTTCTATCAAAATCTTTAGATAAAAATTAGAAGGATATTAAATCTTAGCTGATCTAATTGCATTCTGTCATGAAGATTGCATTCTGTCACATTACACAATGTTGAATATTGTGACCAAAGAATCATGAGAGTAGGTAAAGACAGAATGTGTAGTATTTACTACATACTTACATTATAAATCTGGAAAAAAATATTAGACAGAGTAGATAAAAATGGGTCAAAGATAGATTTATTCTTCTTCTCTCTTTTTTCTTTTTTTTTTTTTAATTATTTCCTATGAAGGAGGACCATGGCATGAAGCTATCCATTGATTATAATTACCTTTTCCTGATTATAGCTCTGGGATGATCCCATATGACCACATGAGAGGGTACCCTCTCCCTGTTGGTGTACTTGGTATCCCTACTGGTATTCTTCACCTTATACCAATGTGGGAACTGATCCAGTAGTGCTGATGCAAATTCAGAAATTTTTTGGACATCATCTTCTCTCTTGCTAGTCACCTGAATAAATCCTATAGATTTTACAGTAAATGACCTTGATTTTTTTGAACTATGCAGCTGTAAGTTATWATTAATTTGCAGACAACTCCACTGAATTTCGACAGGAAATAATGGTTTCACTATTTTGACTTTGGTTGAACTCATTTACAAATGGATGGAGATACCTGGCAGGATTTGTCTCTGGTGATCAGCAGTAGCAGAACAACTCAAGGCCTTTAAGGAAGGATTTTGAAAATGTGTTTTAGTAGATTTGGTTAGAGGAGAGAACTGTGAGCCAGGTATCTTTATTGCTGTCCTCGGTCTCAGCTGAAGTCAATAAAAGGCCTCSCATTAATCTCCCTGGGAAATGGATCCTGCATGTCTTCCTGTGCACTTGGAAAAGCTGTTTCTTGCACAGTGATTCCTGCCTTTCAAATGAGATGAAATGAATGGATGTCAAGGTACTTTCCCACACTCTGGAATCTGCAGTAAGCAAAGTGCCTGCAAGTTTTGATTCAGTGCAAAGACTTTCCTGTAAACCAAATGCATTGATGACAACAGCCATGCAAGCAACTTAATGCCACTGATACTGAATGTCAGCTTTAAAAAGTCACCTGTAAAAGTTCCTACCATTTGCATCTGGTTCTGAATTAAAGTAAGGAAAATTAGACTGACCCATGGAAGCAGCTGTAGTTTTTGGCAGTACTGTTTTTTCATTATGAAACAGTTCCACATCCTTTCCATATTTTAAAGCACCAGATGACTTAGTTTCTTGCCTCTGCTCTTAAAGACAAATTGATATACTTAAAATACCTATGTATACTCAAAAAGATCAATTTTTTCCAATACATGAGAATTCAGCAATGATAGATAACATGCTCCTTCCTCTTCAGAGAAATCTGTGACTATGGAGATGTGCTGGTGACCCCATTTCCTTTGCACTAGTGACCCCAGACAAAAACAGGATGTGTGGAAAAACTTGAATTGCCATATTCTACCTCTCCTGAAGAGAAACAACATCAGTTTTCAAAACTGTCTTKATTGTGCAACAAAGGCAGAACAATAGAAGTACTAACCCCACAGTACTGTCATGTGAATAACCAATTTTTCAATTTTCTGGCAGTTCTGAATTTATTTTMTGTTAACCTGTAAAGCAATTTGTCATACAGAGTACTCAGCTAGCTAAAAGCAAGACGAAAAACAACTCCAGTACTGAATAATAKATTTCTTCAAAATACTTGGTATTTCTTTTTATAGCTTAAATAAATGTTTTAAAGAAAAGTGAGYATTTAAAAGTTAATTTTGAAATTTTTAAAACAGAATGTTTTGGGGTTTTTTCAGGCTAGGTAAGGTTTTGAATCAATTGGTTTGTATTATGTTTGTCCATCAAAATGTAGGGGAAAAAAAAAGTAAGATTTTACTGGGAAAAAATTCTTATACCATCCACAGGGTAATCAAGCAGTTTTAGTTACAGGACTGAATCTTCATCAGAGCTGATCACATAAGTGCCTCTCTCAAAACATCTGTGATTACAAAGCTCATAACATATCCAGTGTCCTTTGCAATRCTCCATAATTTTGCCATATAATATTCCCATAACTACAAGAATTGCTAACATCAGAATAGACCAGTTCTCCAGTACAGACTGTCTTTATACATCTGGGATCTTATATGTTTGAAAAAAATGAATGAAAAGAAGAAGGAATCAGTGTCAAGAGATCTTCCAGCTTTGCATGATTCACTAAGGGAACTAGATATTCCCACTGCAAGTGGTTCAAAGGCTGTATATGGGGAATTGTGCTATTTCCAGCTTTGTGGCATTACACAGAGAAAAGTAGCTTTGTGATTTGGCTTATTTGGTAATCCTKTCTTAATTGTGGGAATATATATGAATCTAAAATGAAAGGCTGTGGTCTTTTACCTTCTCTGTTTTCTGTCTACATGTTCCTCTTTAGCAAACGAAACATGAAGAGTGGGATACATCTCACCTGATCTCACAAGAGTAAAAAAGAGGAACCTATTCAAAGCTAGTGTCTGTGGGCTTCCTTYATAATTAATAGAAAGACATAGGTGCCTTCACAGAAGGGTTCATTTCAGATGAATTGTTCTGATGCCTACATTAGGACGAGATGAATAGCCTTCTGAAGGTGCCTGTATTTTTCCATTGACTTAAAAGGGATCCTAGTGTGACTTGGATGCCTGAGGTAAGTAAGATTAATCCTGCCTTGAACCAAAAGGGACAATATGGTTTAGTTTCTATAAATGCATTTAGACTTAAACAAGACTAAGGAAAYTTCCATTACAGATCAATAATTTCTGACACTACACATTTTCTGAAGAATACATTTATAAAAATGTGCTTAAAGTATTTCTTAGTAACCATTATAGATGAGAAAATAAGAGAACAGAACCTTTCCYACCCTGTCCTCAACAGGATGCTTTTGAACATCTACATTTACATTTTGCTTGACYGACTGAGCCAATTACTAGTATGCAGAAAAGCAGTGCTGAACTCCAAGGGGGGTAGGATCATCCAAAAAGAATGCTCCTAACTTCTATAGAAGGAAAAATTATGATTTTATTAATACACTTTTGTCGTCAGACTGGGATTCCAGGGTGAACAAATGAATACCATTTTTGAAATGCTATGCATGTATCCTGACCTGGGAAGTACCTAACAATGGATGCAATTACMTTTTCTGTGATGGCAATATCATTAGTTTTCACTTAATTGTCACCTGAGTCACTTGACAAAGATTCATTTGATGTTTAATACTACAAGCCAAGCTCTGAAATACTTGTGAATTAGAAAGAACTGTACCTTTCCAGGGACAAGAACTGCTGGATCTCAATGCCAAAGTTTAATCACACATAGATTTACAGTGTACTGTTATTTCTAAGAGATGGTGAAGTAGCTACGTGTGTACTTCTGAATAGAAATGGCAAACAAAGAATGAATCCCTGAGCTGTCTTTTTTCAGAGACAGTAGGAGAGGGGAAACAGTACATCTATGCTGCCAGAAGAGCTAAAATAAATGCAAACTGATAATTACCCTGTACACAGATTGACATTTTTTATAGTCACAGTGTATATACTAGCAAAACATAAATGCAATGTTGTTGATGCAGTTGAGCTCTCCCTCATTGTTCCAGCCTCTCCCAGCAGTTGGGGTCAGCAGTAAGGACATGGAGCACATGAAGTATGGCTGGCCACAGCAAGACCCAGATGCTAAGCTAGGGATGATATCTTTTCAGTAGCTGCATCTGGCTCGTTGGCAGGTTCYACAGGCAGATCTGCTGGCAGGCCTGGATTTGCCTCTGGGTCTGTCATCTGTCATGTTGTTACGCTGTTGATGGGCTGTCTCTGCTGCCTTGCCCTCCCAGGCTGCATTTGCCTTTCAACCACTTTTGCTGCTGAGGATTATGTGCTGTTCCAGCATTTGGGGACAAGGGGATGGCAGTACATGGCTAAGATGTGTAGTTCAGAGAGCAAGATCAGGACAGCGTTGTCAGAGTCAGAAATACGCTCGGCACATGCTCATTAATGCATGTTTTAAAAAACAGCCCTGCAGGTCTGGAATTCACTTGCAGCCTATTTGTTATGCTTTGCTGCTAGTTAGTAATTCAGGGCTCCTGTGACTCATGCACCTTTGTTTTTAATTATGACACTTTCATTTCAGCATATACCTGATGATGACATATACAATTGTTGATTAGCAAAGCAGAAGCCTTAATGAGCAGGGGGTAACTTAGTGAGCTGGCTGTAAAAATAATATGAAATGTATCATTGATTTCTCCATTCTCTGCTGCATGGTGCATAATAACTTGGAGAAAACCAGTTAAAATAAAATATTAATGGGCTAGCAGTACTGGGAAAACAGCTCACTGTTAACATGCTCAGTAGTGAGAGAAAATTACAGGTTTCATTGTGTATGCTGCACCATCTGCCTACACAGAGAGCTGAAGCCATAGGCTCTCCCAGGGGAAATAGCTGTGGATAAGTTATTCAATTAGAAYAGTATTATTGGCCAGCTACCTTGGAGAATTGGGTTGATGATGTTGTGATTATCCTGCTCCACATTCCTTCATGTCCCAGACAGGCTGCATCGCTTTGCAACTTCCTTAAGTGCTCACTCAACTGTACAGTAGGTGAGCAATTGAAACATGGAATATCAGGGATGCCTGAAAGAAAATCAATTTTGAATGAACTTTCCCTGCCTAGCCACAGCCTACATATTCTGAGTCATACTGTATTTTTGTGGACTTCAGTGTAGTAAGTGACACAACTGGCAGTGGGAGGAAAGAGAATTTCATTGTGTGCATCTAACCTGTGGCTGGGCACCAGATTTCATATGGTAGGTTACAAAACAGTACAATGCTCCTTCAAGTGTGACATTCTTATTAGTGACACAGAAGCTTTCAGAGAGGACTGCCAGACATGTTTTAAGAAACTGCTCTGACTCTTTCTCAACAAAGTTCCAAAATGTTTTTTCTCTCCTTTGAGTCTTGAGGTTTTTTATTCTTGTGCAAAACAGACCAGATCATAGCTTGATCTCTGTCTTGCAAATCCATTCTTTTGTTGACCTCCTTCTCAAATTAATGACATCTGAGAARCATCTTATTCTCAAAATAGAATTCACTCTTACTGTGCTATATGCATGGGAGCATAGATAGTAGCTTCTAATTTTTTTAAATAAGCAATGCTGCATCTAAAGTTTAGTTTATTTTTTAAAAAATATAGTATAAATCTTCATCCTTTTTCATCACCTAGTCTCATTTTAGCTGTCCCTGATCTACTTCCATCAACAATGGGATTTTGAGACAGCCAGGACTTGGTGTATCAGTTGTTGTTATATCTTGTATCACACAGACTATAGAAATTTTTAATATCATTAATTGAATTGTTGCCCCTTTTAACTAAGCAGCAAAGGTTTATGATCTTACCACTAAGAATCAAAAAAAAAAAATTGCTATATTCAAAACTGTAGTCATATTTCTTTCCTAGTCTGTCATGCACTGATGCAATCTGGAAAATCTAACAGGGAATGCTACAAGGGGAATTCTTGGAAGAGGCACATTTTTCAGCTGTGCTTTAATCAGAGCTGAGCTCTCCTGGAAAGGTGACTTATGCCTGCTCTGAGTTCAYATCACTATCAGTAATCTTTTCCTTGTTCTTCAAAGCTGTATGTGCTGTTAAACAAAGATGTACATCGTCCACACGGCTCACAGGAGGGACRCATTTGCGAGGTGACAAATGAGGTCGTTGGCTTTGCAGCTGAAGAGTCCTCAGACGAGTTCAGAAAGGTGCAGTCTCTGAAAAGAGCAGTGGTGCTGCATGACCGATAACACCAGGTTAGTTCATTTCCTTGCCATTTATTTTTCATTGAATATAATGGGTGCAGGTTGGCAGCAGGGAGATACTCTGCCTGATCACCTTGTCCTTGTTGCAGTGCTTTGCTCAGGGAGAGAAGAAACATAGTCAGCTATCCCAAATGCCCAGAGCAAGACASGCCTGGAAGGGAGAAAAGAGAGGACTCTCAAGCTGTGGGAGCTCTTCTGCTTTAGGAAAATTTGGATCATGATAGTGAYTTCTTTGTAAAGTGCCTTGAAGGAACAGGACAAAAACCAATATCTAGGAATGAAGTAATAATATTTATTTCTACATGCTTGCACCAACCGTTTTGAACCAGTTTCTGCAAATCCTCTTTGTGCKGCACCTTACATGACTTCTCTCCCAGCTCCCGTCCTGCCTTTTGTCTGAACATCTGGTACCTCCAGAGGGCATCTGCTGACTAGGGTGACTWGCACCAGTACATCTGTGTGCCTTATAGACAGTGGGACAGTGGCTTTGAGCTTCATGCTTGCAGGGCACCAACACATAAAGCATGAATATGGATGAAGTGCTGCTGTGCCATGTGTGCTCAYGCTGCTAATGATAAATATGATAATAACAGCAGTCCTACACTCGGCGAGAAAATCCAGTTTCCCCTCATGTGCAGCCTCACTGACTGAGTCTGGAAAAGGCAGGATTCATCTATCAGTACCTTGTAGGGCCATAAAATACATTGACTTTTTAACTTCTTCCATTCCATGAAACCACATTTTTGCATGCAGACTACGACATGRAAATTATTATGGGACTCCTGGGATACGCAAACCGCTGACTGAACGGAGTGCCATTTCCTTTTATACTACCAGTGGAGAAAATTGCACCATCTGAACCCACATGCTCACCAACTGATGAATGTTAGGCTACTAGCTTGGTCTTCATTCAGAGCTTTCCTGTTCATTTGAACACCTGTGGTCTRTTTAGCTGTAGCATATGTGAGCTGCCTGAGCAGAGAAACCTGGAAGCACAGCCYTGGATCAGGCTAGAGGCTGTGGCTGGAGCAAAATGGGTGGCTGCACACCATACTTGTTTATGGCGTGTCTGTTAGTGTGACACTGTCATTTGGACACAGCTGGACTTTTCTGGACAAGCTGTCCTTCAGGAAGATGGCTGCTTTCTGCAGGCTACCCATGACACCTGAGATGAGCAGGCCCACAGGCACCCTGCTCTGCCACTTGCTCCTTGGGCCACCCTTCCCTCACACCAAGTCCAGTCACAAGCAGTGACCACATAAGTGACACAAAACACAACCAGGCCCTCATCCTTATGAAAACCTCGGAACTTCCCCATTAGCCTGGCTACATGGACTTCCTGAAGAGGCCTGACCCTAGGAGGACCTACAGAAGGAAAGCCCTGTTCCTAGTACCAACACCCTGCCTAGTGGTTACAAATAGCTGGTTGCACTGATTCCAGAATTTATCCATGGCACAGTCAGGCAAACAAAGCCAATCTGCTTGCCAGTACTGAACTTGCCAGTGCTGGAGTGAGCTGTGTCAAAAAGAYGGGGCAAGCCACCTGTGTCTCAGAAAAAGATAAGGCTTGAATGTCCTGAACAGATCTGTGGCTGACCTCCTCAGGCAACTCTGATTGTAAACCTGGGCACAGGTGGGAAAAGCTCAGTCTGCCCCTTGTTGCACTTCTACCTTTGTTCAAGCTGACAGCTAAAATGACCAAGTTCCCAAAACTTAARCTACCAAGCCTCTATTTGAACACATGCTACATTTTTTATCAGATTCTTTACTGTGGTCATTTCCAGTGTAGGAAAAATTTCAAACTAAACATGAGAAATTTTGAGGTGCTTTTGTAGATTCACTTYCTGAAAGATTGCTTTGCACCTGAGGATCAGAAAAAAACAATTGTATCAACTAGTTTAAAAGCAGCAGTGTTTGACAAAGGACATATTATAACTTAGAACTCTGCAACCACTTATTTATGTTACAGTCAAAAAGACATCTTCAAAGTTACTGAAACAATTCTTTACAGGCTCTGGGAMGAAGCTAGATGTCCCTACTGGACAATATCTTCAGCAGCCTGTCATCTGGGATGTGTATTTATCATTCTAACAGAAGCAGGCAAGGAGGTATRAAGTGCAAATCAAATGGTACCACTCCAAAATATGTCTTTTATTTAATGGTTCTTAAATCCTTTTTAAAATGTTGTATTCATCTAAATTTTGTGCTTGGAGAGATTCCACGGCTGTCTAATGTTAATGGAGAACAAGGAGAGATTTTTGTAYTCATCTGCCTTTGAGAATTTTACAATAGTGGATATTTGTGTTGTTTCATTTTTGTACATACTTCCCCCTCAGGGAGAATTCTGTATCTGGAAGCACATGTTAATTTAACCCTTGAGTAGAGCTGCAGCAAAAATGGTTTGTGTTTCCCCCTTTGGGAAACCAGTGGTGATGGTGAAGAAACAAGCTGTCAAAGACTGAGAGTTTACTGTTGTTTCTGTCACCTGCTTATTTGAATTGTGAGCATTGGTGCATATACAAATTACYTACAGAAGCAGATCCTAATATATAAGTTTAAAAATCCATTTATTATTGTGTGACTGAGATAAGCAGGATGTTGGAGGGACGGGTATACCAACACTGCCACAGAAATAAAAATTCATCTTGTCACAAATGTCAGAAGTGTTCCATTTTTTAAGGTCCTCCATTTTTTTAAATAGACCCTAAGACTTACACAAAAAGAAGAAAAAGGGAGCATGCCAGAAGACTGTTGAGAAATTACATTKGTTTCCCAGGGAAAAGTACTGAATAGGTTAGTTTAAAGGGAGAAAAAGAGAAAACAAGAATGAGAACATGAAGTTATTTTTTAATTTGTAATGCAGACTCAGCATGGGAGAAAAAGGATAAGATTTRAGCTGATGAAAAAACTATTCTCTCATCACTTCCCACTGGACAAATGTCTTCCTAATGGTTGTTGCAAACACAGCAAATTGTGTCAGCAATGGGAACCTATATTTAAAGACTAAACCTCCATCTTTAAATGCCAGTGAGATGAATAGGGAGAGAACTAATGGTAGACACACTTTTTTGTCTAACAAAAACTAACATGATTGTTTTTGCTGTCACATGTTTRATGTGAGTGGTAGTTGACAAAACAGTCAGTAGGGAAGGGATCTGCCAGCCTTGAGCCCAGTTCATAGTTCTTCCTGATGTCCAGCTGACTCCACAGAACCCAAGAACCACACCAGAACAGATTAATCCCTGAAAAAGAGACGCTTATTCTTGGACAAAAGGAAAGACTCTTTAGAAACCTGTAAAGCATTTCTGCAACTCAGGCATCACTTCATGGCATKGAAGACCATGTCATTTGTGCTGGATAGATAATGGTGGGGAGGTTGTTATAATGCAGCCAGTTAGGAGCTGGACTGGGGAAGGYACACAGGGCCTTTCATTTGAAAGCCTGTGTTCACTGAGCCTTTGTTTTGCATAAATGCCTTTCTACCCAAGACTGCCACATTCCTTGCAGTCAGAAAGGAGCAATTTGAAGATGCAGCAAATACAGGATGTTCAATGTCCAGCTTTGTTCTGGCTCTGTCTTCTACCTCAGGCAGACATGTCCCAAGCAGATGTGCTGTGCAACATCATTCAACCATAATGTTGGCAATGTGGTAATGTAATCACACTGGCATGCACAACTATTTTAAAAGCTCAAGGCACTGCCTCCAAAAACAATCCACACGCAGCAGGAGGTAATTTCTTCACACCCATTTCCAAGCCCACTTCAGCTGACACTTCCTCCCAAACCCATTCCCTCTTCCTTTCTCAGCATGGTCAGGTTACCAACACTTACATCCTCGATATCTTATCAGCATCTTCWTGTGCAAAGCTTTTTTACTAAATGATTCACATTTCCAAGCAGCTTTTCATGCTGTTTTCTTGGGTGATGACATGACCCAAGCAGCATCAGCTGTGAGTTTTGAGCTTTTTCTCAATAAGCCATTCTTGTGGGCCACCAATGTAAACAAAAATCTTTTGTGAAGAAAATTATTCACTTAGAGCTGAAAGCAGGACTGTATCTGTACATGATAAAAATGTTTCACACCTGASCAGAAAGAATGCATGACAGCAAATTAACTTCAGTTGTTTTTCACACCATAGGGCATTTATTCTGCTTGAAAATGAGAACTCGTTATTTTCTGTACCAGACAAATGAGACATTTCCAATTCTAAGTCACTTAAGTTTATTCCTGTTGTTCCAAGAATTTAGTGTCAGTATGAGATATAGCATATCTACCTTAAATATTCAATAAACATTGGTTTTTAATATGCCAAAACAAGGAAAACAGGGTGATACTTAGCATCTGGATCTATGTTGTAGCAGTGATGAGAAATATATTTCAATTTCCACAACAACCAGTTAATCTAAGCTAATTTAGAAGATTATAGGCCCTGCAATTACTAAGATCATATTTTCTTAATTTTGCAGTTTTCTGACATAAAAGTTTTGTACTTTTCTKCATTAAACCTGCTGTAGCAGTTTTTGTGCTGGTCAAAATAAAAATGGAGGATTAGAGAGCAGGAAAATAAATGTGCTTATCAGTTCTTAAAGCTGGCAAGCAGAAGTCAAGTTTGCACTTAGTTTGTGGATTTACTGTCTTGAGAGCAAAAGCTCACCTATGGAGCACAACCTGTGATTAATTACATACTAATAAAACACTTCCCAGAATATTTAGATGCTATTTCCACGCTATTTGACGTCTGTTTTTTAATTTTAGTGCCTACTGACTCACTTGAAGGGCTAAAGCAGAACTGTACAAATGATCTTCCAAAGGATAGGTGTGAAAAATCTCACAAACTTCAATCAGACCACCAGACTCCCTCACCAATCTGGGTCTCAGCTGATTTTTGGTCCTTTCTATGCAAAGGTGTGCACCCMCCTCTGCATGTAGGACTTCTGCATGTGATTGAGCCCATATGTACAGAAAGAGTGAGAGGAAAAATGAAGGTGATTTGGGGAAATTGGTTCAAATGGTGCCTGCACATTGGGGATATCTAAGGTCAAGAGTACAGAGTGTGCAGGCTAAAGTCCAAATTTCCAAAGAAACACACACACAGAGATCATTATATTCATAAATTTAAAATCTTACAATTGGCAGAAAATAACATCAATCACTTGACCATCAAGTGAACAAACACACATATTCTGAAAGGAGTTGCCTTAAAAATAGTTGCCAGTAAAACAGGATTTCTACCACAAACAGATACATCAAGTTTTTTGCTAATTTAGTAATTATGTGTTCCTTCAAATAGGGGCTCTGTTCCCATCAGTTCCTCTGACAAAGTGGTCCCCCTGCATCTGGAAGATGATCCAATTACAGGTTAAAAAAACTTACAGAAAGGACGGCTGACTGAAGATAGGAGTCTCTGAGAGGGGGGAAGGGGAAGTGAGGGTGGGTACATTCTCATATGAGTAAAGTGAGGACAATTATACTTGTCCTGAAATTTTGTAGGGACTGGAGTCAACTCCTTGGGATCAGGTTTGGACCTGCTTTCTGTTCTTCTACTTCTCCCCCTCTCTTTCACTACGTACAGATCCCATATTTACATGAAAATAAACGGTTGCACTGGTTCTCTTTACTCTTACACATGTTAACCAAAAGGATCTCTTAAATTAAAAGCTCTGTTTGAGGCAGTACTGGCAAACAGTGAAAGACTGCTSTCAGATGCCTCCTGGTGGGAAATTAAAGGGAGACTGCAAGTAGCCTTTACCTTGGGAATCCCACCCAGGGCAAGATCACAACGAGCTAACAGCTCTTTTACTTCTCTCCATCTACTGGGAGTTGTCAACATAACCAGGGTACTTGATTATCGTGCTACAACAGTGCCTGAAAGAAGAATTGCACGCATTCCCATGTCATCCCATGCTTGTCACAGGTGTTGAGATCCCTGAGCTGATAYGGGAATGTTCAACTGATGAGGAAGCATTTGAAATCAACTAACTGCTGAAAAAGCCTGTGTGCTCCTACTTATTGCAAATAGGTTCTGCCTGACTCCTTTTAGGCATGGCTGGGCAAACCTTAACCCTTACAGCTTCAGATCTTCAGACYTCCTGCTTTAGCCAGCAGGGCTGTGAGTCACTGGATTGCCTGGAAACAAGCAGGGGGCTTTACACTACGAGCCTCATGGCAGAAGAATTTGAACATCTGGGCAGCTGGCCAAACCTTGAGGTCTTGTAAAACTTGTTTCCATARAAGAAAAAGATTGATTATGGAGTTAAGATTTCCTTGATGAAACTATAAATCTATAAGGGATATATACACAGTCTTGTTTCCTTGACTACAAGAGTAATCAAACAAGAAATTAATTCTTCAGTCCCAATTCCAATCCTATTTTGGCCAAACAAACAACTGAAAACTATTGTTTTTTGCTTTTCATTCTGCATATCCTCTGTCAATCTACCAGGATAGCTGATGATTTCTTTCAGCTTTCTTACTGTTTTTCTGTATTTCTTGAGAAAAGATCTTCAAACAACACCTTTCATACTCCTGAGCAATTTTTGTGTAAAAATAAAGCAGAAGTCAGGTAATACTTCTGTTCTTCTGTTCTTCTGCTTCATCTCCTGTCTCTCCTTTTTTTTTTTAATTTTGAATAATGGCATTTAAATTGCAAAGTACCACAGACAGTTGTTAGACAACTAGGACAGAACTTAGACAGTTCTTCTGTCCTATGTATTGTTTTAAAGAATTTAATCCAGGGCTTCCATATGACCATCATGGGGCAAAGCAGTGGAACTACTTTGGTGATCTTTAAGGTTCCTTCCAACACAAACCACTCAATGATTCTATTATTATTATTTGGAACAAAATATCCTTAAATACAAACGTTGACACAATCTTAACTTTATACATTCATATCTTATGTAAGGCAAAGGTATCACTGAAGGAAAAAAAACATTAAATATCCTTTAAGGTTGTATAATATTACACAGTAGAAGCTTTTCTACTTCAGCTGCCTTCTTTAACACATCCTTTATAAGGTCTTCTCTCTGACCACTCATCTTTATGCACATGGAGACAATCTGCTCCTGTGCCTTTATATTTCCTCCTAGTGGAATGTCCAGCTTTCCTGGATTCCTCTGCCCTTCAGAAGCACCTCCAAAGAGAGCCTTTCAATCAGGCCCCAAAATAGAGGTTAGAAAGAAATGGGAGAAAGGAGCAGAAGAAAGTGAATGGAAAAGAAGAACAGGTAGAAGGAGGGAGGCAGGTCATAGCAGGGCTGTCACCAGGGCAGGGCAGGGCAGGCAGGGATGCAGTAGTGCAGCCTGGGCAGAGGTGAGTGCCAGGGCACGTGGTAGAAGCTCAGCTGGGCAAGGGTCAGGGCTCTCAGGGTCTCAGGGTGAGCCCTTACGATTTTTTCCAGTCTTTTTGGTGATTGTAACTAGAATGATGATGAAGAGAAATACAGTGAAATTCTCTCAATAACAGTGCAAAACAGCAAGGTTCCAGGTGGGTAACATGGAAAGTTTGGTTATGTGCATRTTGCCACACTATGCCAAACACTTCCCCCATTATGGCCTGTGTGTCCCATTGCTCAAGGAACCTCAGCAACAGAGAAAAAAAGAATTTTTAAACAAACAAAAGAGTTGTTCCTCTTTCCCCGAAGTTTATTTCTGATGTTAATGCAAGTTTTATTAAATATGTGAAGTAGTTTACAATGCAGCACATTTAAACTGGTAAATCAATAAGAAAATGGGAAAGGAGGGACAGGACCTGCATTGTTTTCCACTGAAAATGTTAAWAAGCAAATGTGTACCAGTTGGTGAGGGAGAAAAACAAACTTAAGAATTAAAAATACTTCATCTCTTCAATGATTTCTGCTCTTTTTCATTCTTTTCCAAGTCCTTGGCAGAGGAYCAGGGAACCCAGAGCAGCCTCTTGCTGATCTCGCACAGCTCTTTCATGGTGAAAGGGCTGATCTAACAACCCTCAGGTGCATGGTTGGGGAAATTGTGATTATTGTTCTGAGGACTTGCCATGGGGCAGCTGACCATGGATTCCTAAYGTGTACCAGATGGGACCATGACTCTTTACAGAGAAGTATTTAGATGCACTCTGAGAATAACTCATAGTCTGCAGATTAGTGGTAACATGAATTYTGTGTAAATTCAAACTATTTACCACTGCCAGGGAAAACACAAATGGAAATGCCATGTGTTTCTAGAACCACACCTAACAGTTTTTCAAAATRTTTGATAAAATGTGAATTTAATCTTTTGTGAGTTTTTCTTTTATATTATGTAAATCCCCAGAACAGCAATTCAGACACTGAGCGGTAAAGGATTCATCTCATTTGCCCTTAAATTCTGTCTGCAACCGAGATGCTCAATGTCAGTCCTCTCATCTCACTCTACAGTCAGTGGAGAGAAGCAGGCATCCATGTGATGCTTTCTGAAGTACTCTGAGGTGGTATCTACATGTGCCTGATTCTCTCCTTTGCCCATGATGGGAGTCCAGGACGGCTAGGCAGATGTAAATGCCTAAATGCAGAGAAAAGACTTGCTCCAAATCCTCTGTTTGCTGCTACAAGTGGAGACAAGGAATGAATGTGATGGTCATTCCTCCTCTGCCTTCTCTGCTGAGCATGTGGATGGGTTTTGCAATAGTGGTGTTGGGCTCCAGATGAAAATTATGAATTTTGTCAAATCAAGGCACTACCAATTCGCAATAATCATTCCTGATCAAAAGCTATGGAGGTCGGCACCAAACCAAGGCACCACTTAAGCATGTACTTAACTTTAAACATGCAATTARTAGTACTGACAAGTTAAGCAATTGTTAAAGTGCTCTGCTGGATCTAAGCCCTCTTCTTTTAACCAATATCACCATCCTTTTGCCAGTAGAGCTCTGACAGGAGTGACTTACGCAGTTGGGATGTTCTACAAAATAAAGCATGTCTTCTGTGACATGCACTAAGATACCATCTGTGTTTTAATGAGAAAACATGTTTTTAAAACAACAGGAAGGAAAGAAAGATCAGAGAAAATGTCCCTTTCAACTKTGTTCTGAAAAGCCATGAGTCAATATTTTTATTAAAACAGGCTGTGTTTCCTTCTTTCTTTCCCCCTTAACATGAAAAATTGAAAGTAATTTTACAAGGAAAATCYACAATTCTATTTGGCATGCAGAATGCCAGAGAAAATTCCTGAATTGGCAATGAAGGGAAATATTTTTACTTGTCAACTTTACTGATTGAATAATAGAATTTAGAGCAAGAAGACATAGAAATTGTTCCAATAAAGGAATCACCTGACAAAAATGTTTTGCCTCTAGAAAAATTGATTTCTAATGGATACAACCCATCTAAATATTTTGAATATATATTTTGAATATTTTTTCTAGATATTTAGAAATGTGTCTTCCTCTTCTTTATTCTTAGAGTTGTACATATTGCATTTGGTCTACAGTTGCACCATACAGTGTTCAAATTGATGCTTGACATGCACAAATTCAGGAAATCTATATTTAATGTTCCTAGATTAACTGAATCGTCTGTTGGAGATATATCTCCAAACTCTGAACTCAGTTTTTTAATTATTTACATATCTCCAAACTCTGAACTCAGCTTTTTAATTATTTACCTCAATCTATTGAAAGTTAAAAGACCAGTCAGTTGCTGAAGATGTTCTTGGCTTAATCTAAAATACCAATGATGTCAAAATGCTCCCATTGCAATTCCAATATTTCTGCAATGCCCGGATTAGGAAAGGACCCAGACAATAACTGGAATGCTCTTATCTCACCCAAAAATCTACCTGAGCTTAAAATTGCTCCTATCTTTTATAAAACAACAAAAACTCTGGTGGAAACAAATAGTATTACACTAAGACTGAAGATTAACTCAGACRATTCTAAACAGGRAAGGACATCAAGGCAGTTGTGTGCAATTTCCAAACTTAGAGAGATGATGTGGAAAACACTGCAAAGTAGTAATTTTTCTTTTCATCATGTAAGAGTTCAGTTTCAACACAATTGCTGACTAAAGATGTGTCACAGCGTACTATAACATCCTTATGCTTGTGAGAAACCAAGTTACTGCTAATATGAGAATGCTGAGATTATTTCCTGACTTGTTTAACAAAAAACCCTCATCCACTGTAGTGCAAAGTCAGTGTTTCACAGACAGGAGAAGGATGGAGCTTTGAAATTACTTGCAGAATGTACATAAAGGAATTAATTGCCTGCCCTTATATATATAAGCAGCTGCAGCTTTAGCAGAAACAGCTTTCTGCATGGGTCTGGAGTCCCTGAGTGTCTGGATGTGTAGGGGTTTTTCCCATGGCTGTATGGAATTATGACTACTTTGTAAGGAGTCCAGACTTCCACCTGCGTTCAAGATACCAAACAACTCTGTTCTTAGAGGTAATTGTATTGCATTCATTTTTACAGAGGACATTGTCCAACTCCTGCCTCTCAGATTTATATCTCTCTAGAGCATTCATCCATTTTAGTGAGATTTTATACAAATACACTGAAACTAGCACATTCAAACCCTTCCAGTTGACCAGTTCTGCTATGCAGTTGTTACTGCTTTTACTGACACTTTCCTCCTGAGGAYCTCATGAAACCAGATCCAGATGTTAATGTTAAGTAGTTTTCTTAGTAGACTAAGACTATGTTTCTAAGGACTTTTCATACCTCCAGAGTACTGCTTGACTTGTAATTTCTTAGCTAATTAATGTCTGGATGCAATTCTGTGCTCTAGGACAACCCTGCTTGATCAGATGATCCATTCTGTGGTTCTTCTCATTCAAATTTGTGTTGTTCTCAGGATGTGCTCATCATATTAAAACACCATCTCTACTTCCATGGCTCAAAATATGACATYATTCAGCAKACGCCTCATCTTTCTCAAAGTAATTGGGAAAACCAGGGACTATTTGTTTTCTCTGCTCCCTACTSCTCCCAAACACCATTTAAATATCAATTTGCATTCTTTATAAATAATAAGTAAATTTCTTTTAAATAAAAGTKATKATACTTAATACTWWTATACTTAATAMTGAAGGATTCATTATTTTCAAGTTCAAAAAGAYRTAACTGTCAGAATTCACTGTTACAWAAATTGCAGGTTTAAAATTTAGATTTTAAAGGTGTTACTTGTGGATCACATTTTGAAAAACTGCTGCTTGGGGGTTTTGAGGTACCTCCATTTTTGGCAAGCTACCAGACTTGGTTTGGACCCTACCAAGAACTGTAGTGTCCATTTTTTTAAGAGGAATTTGTTGCTCAGCACCAACACCTGCTCTGTCAGGTAAGGTTTTCAAAGAGGAAGGCTTTGAAGTGTCCAGGAAGTTGGACTCTTGGTCTGCTAAGAGAAGTCTTTAAATTGCAGAGATCTACCACGTCACTGGCACTACAAAGATATTTATTCCCTACGAGGCACTGGATATTGGAACAGGATGGTGGAGGAGTAAATTGAGTACTTAAAGCATTTTGCAGATACTTTTGGAAAAAAATAATATTTGAATGGTATTTTTGCCAAATGTTATATTCATTGTTACTTAAAACTTACAGATGGTAATTTCACGTTTTTGCTGATGAAAATTGGGGCAGGGGCGGGGAAGTTATCATTATCTGATGCAGGAGAAAAAAAGGTTACCTTTYACCACTTTCATTGGTGTGGTTTATTTGGTGAAATTTATTCTTGACATTTCCAAGGTACTTCAATAAATCAGGACTGTGTAAATTAGCACCAGACATCTGCTTCAGGATGATCTGTTATAGAGAAACAGGTCTTTTGATCTGTCCACAGTCTTTTGATCTGTGTTCCTAACCTAGCTAAGCTTTGTTGCATTTAAAGAAATACAATTCTTGGGCCTCTCTTCAAACTTGACAGAGAATTAACTTCAAATTTARAAAATTATTGATCAAAATTCAGAAATTCATTATTCCTACTCTAAAAACAAACTATTGGTCTATTATGAATGCTAGAAGGAACATGCAGCATTGAACAGGGTTGATATTTGCTGTAATGTGGTTTTCCTTAATCTCAGTTATTCTTGTCCTACTCTTCATCTTGTTGCCTATCTGATGGAAAAGAGGCTTTCCTCATACAAGTCCTAGCAAAAAATTACAGGCCTCATACACTCCTAGATTTCCCCATTGCAGAGATTCTGTGAGTTTCAGTTTCACAGCACTGTAYCAAGGCTGCTCAGGATCCTCAGGGTTCCTAAATAGTGCAAGCATTCTGCACCCCTGGAAGCCTCCATGAAGAACTGCCAAGACAATTATCAGGCTTTATGTGTCTGTCTCATGACAACAGTTTTTCTCAAAGGGTAGTACAGCAGAGTCCCCTGACAGGAGACCAAGGTAGGGCACTACAGATTCCAGGAAATGTTTATTATGGCATTTTACTGTTCATATTCATAGAATCATAGAATCATAGGATCATAGACTGGTTAGGATTGGAAGGGACTATGTTGTCTATCTCCAACCCCTTGACATAGACAGGGACACTCTTCATTAGACCACATTGCTCAAAACCCCCACACAATGGCCTTGAACACTGTCAGGGATGGGACACCACAGCCTCTGTGGGCAGCTTATTGCAGTRCAAAATTTGTTATTGTGAATAGAAATGTGAATGTGCTACACAGCCCATTGCTGATGCCAGTGGGTGTTAYAAGCCCTGGGTACTTGTGGAGGCTCTTGGCAGCTTGAGTTCATCAGTTCTTGTGGATTCAACAGGACCATCAGTCTCTGGAACTCCAGTTTTGTGACACTTTCACATTCAACCTCTCAGCACAAGTTTTTGACTACYCTTTAGCCTGCTTTGTGGAAAATCTTTCTCCATCCACACCAGTAGTTACATACATAGTCCATTCACACAAATTCACACCAAAGGGGTATTTACCACTGGCTCACCTGCTAAGTGRAGGTAGTAATGTAAGGTGGATCAGACAGTACACAAAATGAGAAATTCACAAGAAACTAATGTATTTTTTCCTGTTTTCTCTAAGGTATAAATAAAAATATMATTGTGAAATCTAGTAATCTTCATCATTTGACCTACTGAGTTTGTTATCCCCATTGTTCTTTTAAAACGTAMGTTTAAAATGTATGTATTGTGATTWGATTCTGAAARGCWTACTTGCAGATGTCAGGGGRGATACTTGCCTATGTGTTAGCTRTTCTGAGTAGAACTTACAGGATTGGGCACTATTTTTTGAAATGCATACTGTGAAATATATGGATACAAAACCCAGGCACATTAATATACAATTATGTTGTAATTGTGAAACCTTAACACCATGTTAATATAGCWTTCTAGCATCTAGTGTGTGATACATTTGAGAAAACATATGGCACATAATCCTTTCCAAATGATTTTAGAAATGAAAAGGTGTCCTCTATGAGTCTATGTCACTGAGGAAGGRAATGTTTTCTCATTTCTCTGGGTGCTGGAACCCCATGATGAGCAGATTTGCATAACAATTAACCTCTAAAAATAATTTATAATCTCTCAGATGAGAAATCAGCTTCGGGGTAGTTAAAAGGGGACACATTCTTTATTAACATGACTGTTTGTATAAAGGAGACATCAAAGCAGCATAGAGAGTCCCTCATACTTCCTATACACTACAAAGAGTGCACAGTGGTGCTTTGCTTCCTGCAGAACTGTTAGAGGGGAGAGAGAGAAAGAGAGAGAGAGAGAGAGTGAGAGAGAGAGATAGAGAGAGAGAGAGGCGCTTCCTTTATTACCAGAAACTCATCTAGCCTAATAAAGTATTTAAAAGATTAAGCAGTCCATTGTTTTTGTGCTCATACAAAAGTGCAAGAATCCCCTTATTTCTTTCAGCTGTCCTGCCAGGCCGACAGTGGTGTTCTGTTTTTACTTACTGTCTCCCTGGCTCTGGGGTGTGGACAAGGAAAACACAAGGGCAGGGAGYGACCATGAATAGGACAAATTGTAATTTAGAAGTGCTTGTGGTTTCACACAGCCAGGGATAGGAAAATACACACTGCATCTGACGTTAAATCCTCTCTCCCACAGAAGGAAACCAGTTTATTTTGACCATTTGCTCTGTCTAGTACTCTACCGTAYGGCTTCCTCTCAAACATTTCTCTTTGTTACRCAGAAGTCAACATTCACTGTCCCTTGAAGCCTACAACCTTTCAACTTTATTGGAGTGTGTGCTCRCTGACTTGTTTTGATAGATATCAATGGACTCTGGCAAAGCCTGCCCCAAACAACTCACACACTAATGAAACTATTCTATCCAGAGATATTCCCACTGCTGTTTCCCTCTGCTATGACAATCTACCTCCATTACTCAGCTTGGTGTGAGAAGACTTAGCTCTGTTTTCAGTGGCTTGGTGCTTGCCTCCTGCACAACTTCCCTCAGAGCACTCCAAGTAGAAACAGCAAATGGAGCTACTYCTGAGGCACAAATGCACATCATGAACTGACAAAAGTTGGTCTTCTGTTCTCTGAACATTGCAAAAGTTTTGGAATTGGCAGTACAGATGTTAAATCATAACAGGAAATTACAAGAATAAAAACCACTGGCATATCAGTTGCCAATTATTTTCAGCCTCACTTTTACACTGGAAATCTCACAAGAAAACCTGCCATGGGATTTTATTGCCCAGTTTTGCAATCCCAAGTGGCTAGAAAAGCTTCGACCAACCAGCCAATATGTGACTTACTTAGCTAAGTTAACACATTAATGATGCCAGTTTTTATCCATCAGACAGGATGTGAGTAATGGGAAGGAGTTCATCCAGCATTCAGTCTGTTCAGCCAGTCTGTGTGCTACTCTCAGAAAAGGATTACAGCAGTCCCCAAGTTCTCACTGCAGTGTTTTGAACTATTTTGAGAACATAKTCAGTTTGGTATTTATGATTTTACCTATCCGTGCTAGATTTTCTATATAGTGTATATACATTATATACCTAAATACCCATACATTGAACCTTCTTTTTGAAAGTAGGGCCTTTTGAGCACCACTTAACATCTTTGGTGATAGCTCAAAACATAGAAAAATAGAATCATATGGTTTTGTTTTGAGGGGATCTTTAAATATTGCCTAGTTTARTCCTGTTGCCATAGACAGGGATCCTTTCCACTAGATGAGGTTTCTCAGTGCTCCATCAAACCTGGCCTTGAACACTTTCAAGGGCTGGGGTGTTCACAACTTCTCTCTCACCACTCTTACAATGAAAAAAAATTGTTATGTCTAATCTAAATCTACCTAATCTATCTAACTAAGTCTCTTGGTTAAACACTGTTGTCTCTTGTACAGTCCCTACAGGCTTTAGTAAAAAGTCTCTATTTTCCAAATAGGTTTCTACAGAGCCTTCTCTTYTCCAGGCTGAACTCCAACTCTGTTGGGCTGTTCACTGGATTTCAACATCTGAAATGCAGTGTTGTGGTTAACAAATGTATATTTAATGGTCTTCTTATTGGGGAGGTATTTGACAAAATCAGGTAACTTTTTAACTAGAAAAATTTAGTTATAAGCCAAATGAAAACCAAATCTGTTATTCACAGCATTCTTGTCTCGATCTTACAATACCAATTTGCTCATCCATCTCAGTATTTCAGCTGGTGTAGAACAAGAAGACATACAGGTATTTTCCATCCCATGTTTCATTTTTATCTTGTAAGTCAACCTTGTAATTTAGACAAAGTTGTATTTTATTTAGGTGAATAACATCACAGTCCCAATACCGCTCATTCCTTTCATGTGACATGAAAAGTCCTTTCCATTGCATTTTAATTCAGCACTCTAATTTCTGCTGATTTGGGATGCTTTCTTGATATTTTTACTAGACTTCCAGTTTGGTTGAGGAAAAAAGAAACCGCTCTGTTCTCTCACTGTTTCAACCATCACCATTCAAGGTTTATCACCAAAGATAGTGTACTAAGCAAGGCTTTTATCAGGCCACCTTTCTTCTGTCAAGGAGACAAACCTTTTTTGACCATTATTTCCATCTTCAATTTTTCATCATCTACTGCAGTAATTTGACTAATTTTATCAGCTTTGCTTGTTTGGGAGAGATTTGTCTGGTAGCAAAGGCCTTGAGAAAGGCCATTTCTGCTCTATGCCAGAACTACACATAGAAACAAAATGCTCAGAGAAATTGTGGAGTCATATCCTTGGAAGTCTCCAAAAAACATGTGGATGTAGCACTTGAGGGCACAGTTTAATGTTAAACATGCTGATGGAGCTGGAATCACAGTTGAACTCTGTGGTAAGACAGGTAAAGATAGTGTAGGGAGGCAAATGGAGTTGGTACTAAAGGTACTCTTGCCTCTGATGTATTGCAGCTGTGTTAATTATCCTAGAGTGGGAACAGCCTTGCTCTCCCAGCTATGGGTGTGATAAAAAGTGGGCTGGGAGGGGCTCAGTTGTGGTTGCTGCTCAGTTGGAGCTGCAGYCAAATAGAGCCTACTGCCATGTTGTGAAGACCCAGGTTCAGGAGGTGGTGCAAGGGACAGATAAGGTAAGACTTTGTACCAGGAACTGACAGGAACMGGCATCTGGGCCAGGGACAGGATGGAGTGAGCTGGTGCTGTGAGAAGGAAGAGAGAAGAAGGAAAACTGACTGAGAGCTGTTGGCATAAATGGACAGACCCTTAGAACTGCTTAGAGATGCTTTTGCGAAACAAGATAGCGACTGTTAAATAACAAATTGTTTGTGTATGAAGCCTTCTGGATAGGTATAAAAGACTTACAGATAATAAAGTCCTGATACTTGAGCTCTCTTGTGTGTTTTGACCATTTCAACAACCACAGAACTCAATGATTTTAAAGGTCTTTTTCAACCTTAATGGTACTATGATTCTATGAAAACAAATCACCACAGGCTTATGTGGGTGGATTTTGCATCTCCCTCTGCTTACACACCCTGAGCCTTGCTGGATTTTGGAGATGGTTGTCCCAAATCCCAGACCAGAGTAAGCTAATTGCTCAGGTTTTACATGGTAGATAGGAGTTGTTATTTTCAGAGACTATATGGCTATATGTATGAACCGGAAACATTTGAAATATCTTTAGAGGCTTATCTCCAAGACAGCTGTAAAAGGTGGCAGCCTGGGAACAAGACAGTGAGAGGTGAGGCTTCTTCTGACTATGTAGTCAGATCTCCTTACAAATGTCCAAACACCTCCAAGACTAAACCTGCCACTCAAAGTCACAGAATGCAGTTCTGGCTTTGTGTCATGCAGCGYTCGTAGAATTTGTGTTTGGATCAAATAATTTTTGTCAGATGTGCTGTTTTGCTTATACTGTTTTAAACTTGGAAAAGACAAAGGAAAGTGTACACTTGATATTAATTAGGCCAGTGTCAARCTGTTATTTCTGGTTTCCTATTAGGCATATATTATTATGCTGTTCTCTGTATCAGTGACTCAATCTTTTTTTGCTACTGATTGAATCCTGATTGATACTGCTGTGAACTCTCAGCTCCACTGCAGTGATGAGGAGTTGTGTCAGTGCTTTAACTCTTGCTAAGGTGTTATGCATAGAGTGTTGTTCTTCTTACTTATCTTTACAGTGACCCAGCTGAATGYCTCTTATTTCATCAGAATTCCTCAACATCTGTGTAGCACTTAGAGTATTTGATTTCTGGTTTCTTGCTACAAAAAATTATTCTTTCTGATTGCACAAGTAAATTTTTCAATATAAAAAGAATGGAAAAATTGAAATGAGTGAACTGAAACTCTAAGTAGTTAATACAGTTGTGATGATGGGACATCTGAGTGTCATACCAGAACAAGATTGCAGAGTACCCTGTTCACCCCCTATTTTTCAGATTCAAAACACACTCTAAYACTGTAGATAACTGAAGACAATGAAAATAATTGAATTGCATACTTCAAATCTCAACCATTTGTCAGTAGAGATAAAAAAGTATCTCTAATCACCATCACTACTCATTTTGGGGGCTTTGCTCTCCTCTGTAGCACAGAGGCTTGGATCTGGATCAAGGCAGAAGTAYTGGACCAGAGCTAAAATGCTCCTAAGCCGGTGGAAAGTGTCTTGGTCAGTGTGGCCTAAGGTTAATCACTGATTCTGGATCAGGAAGGGACCTTGTACCAGCTGAAATTCAACTGGTTTTGTTTTATGAAATTTGTGTGAGCCTCAGCATTTTCAGTCAGAAAGAGATTGTCACAATCCACAGGCCAGTCTCCATTTACCTGTTTCTATGATGTGTATAACACAAGTGTTGTGCTTTCATTTCATTCCTTTCACCAATTTTTCTGAAGCAATGACCACCTAATTTTAGAAGCATAATCTCTGCCCCACATCTTGAGAGGATGTTTAAAATATGAAAATGTGTTTAATTTTGAAGGGATTGAATAATGCCAGGTATAAATTGGAAGATGCATAAAGTTTAGGCTGATCACAAAAGGGCACACACTCTCTAGTCTTTCTAATATTTTTTTCTTAATATGTGTAATTAATTTAAAAGATTAATTCCATCCTTTCTAACAGCCTGTGTTATTTGAGAAAATTGTTGTTTCTACAATCCTATGTTCCATTTATTCTCCTCTCTCCCCACTTCCTTGGTGCCCATTAGTTCTTACTGGACTGTCACTGCAAAAAAGGAAGGAGAGAAAAATGATTAATTAACAGAAAGAAAGATAATGAAAATTAATTCAAAGCTGGTAACACAATTAGACCTCTCATCACACTAGCTATTAAACTCTAGATYAGGACATCAGCTCTATAATTTTTAAACACAGCATATTGGGGTTGTAGATGACTTCAAATTTAGCATCCAGACTGCTGTTTTGCTTAATCCGGGATGCATGAAATATATAAAAAGAAACAAGCTAAGGACAAATCACAGATTTTTCTTGTGGGAAGAAAGCACTTCTTTAGAGAATGCTTTATAAAACTTAATTAAAAAAAAAAAGAGTTGTAGCATCCTAATGACTTCTTAGCATCAAAAAATTGACTGTCATTCTCTACTTGAAACATTGAATGGATTGATGCTTAATGGACATGGCCAACACTTTAAACATGTATTAGACCATCCTGGCCACAGGATTAGACTTGTCTGCCATCAACTGATATGAGGAGAGAGGGCCTGGAAAGTTTCAAAGTTTTCATTATGGTCTCACTAACTGGAAAACAAGTTTAGATTTTCAGGAACTATAATTTTAGCATCTCTCTTACCAGCAAGAGCATTCATTGAGTGCAGAACAATTGTGAACTTGATCTTTTCTTCTACAAACAAGGTAACAATGCTCTGCCTTGTGACACAGTAAAACACAGATCTGAATTTGATCTCTAATTTTTAGGTCAGCTGAGGCTGTGAGTGGTGCCAAGATTAATACCTCCTTGTGTACTATTTGCTATTGTAAYACCACTGTCAAAAGAAATTTCAATTTTAAGCCAGCTGTACAGTATTGCATTACACAGATTACAGAGGCCTAGGAAATGTTAGAATGAGGTTTGTATCTTGGTTTCTATTGCCATAAAGACTGTGATTGTTAACAGCTATCTGAAATTGATTTTATTAAGAACATTTCTATGTTCTTCCTCAAGAGTGTTGTTTAGAGAGGTTTCAGGTCATCCTCCCTGGAAGAGAAACCATAAACTTTGCTCAAGCACTCAAAATGAAATGTTTGTGTTAACTCAGCTAATAAACAGCTGAAGTGAGAGCCTTTAAACCACTCTTCCTTTTTAGCATGGGCAGAAGGAAGAGTAATGACACACACTTAAAGAAATGTATCACAACAGATTTGAAATCACGGATGTTTAGTGCTGATCATTTTGCTTGGGTCACTGGGCAGCCATTTCACTGGCTGGATGCTGCCAGCCCAGGGCCCCTTGAAGTGACAGGCAGCTTGTAACTAAACAGAGATTCAAATATCTGAGARCTTTGTAGGAAATCCTGCCTAGGCRGTGAYRACTGGAAGAGTATTTTGGRAGGTACTTAATCTGTCCTGCCTGTGAACACAGCTTTCTCTGCAGCAGGAAAGGTGAGAATGCTCAGGTGAGRGCAGGTGTCTGAGCCAGACTTGCTGCCTCAGTCCCTGCTCAGGTGTCTGTGCTGCAGCCAGTGAATCCATAGCCAGAGAAAACAGGCTGCTCCCAGCTTTGTCTTGCTGCATCTCTGCTGTCATGCACACAGACAGTGTGTGTGGCTTTCCAGCCATACCACTCTGAGATCATTCTCAGGCCTCCTCCAGCCTCCCATGGAGYTGGGTGCTAGGGAGAGGCAGTGCCCTCCCCTATGTGCTTCCCTGTAAGCCCTGGAAAAAGCAGCAATCTCTGGCTCTGGATAGATAGCACTGGCTGCCTTGTGAGCTGGATCAACCTGGAGAGTAAGGCAAGAGCAGCTGGGTGAACAGTGGGTTTGTAAGTTTGTCCTCCCTTGCACACTTCCACAGGGGGGTTTCAAAGGGAAGCACGTTTTGTGCTGGTCAAACACAGATGAAGCACTGAGCTAGTGCAAAAATTACATGCTGTTACTTAGTCTTTATGGGGAGATTGGTGCATGTAAAGCAGCTGGGTCATGTGGCAAAATGTGCTTTAACTTGAATTTGGGTTGTTGGTTTATTACTCTGCAGCTTAGATCTCCAAGACTCTTCCCAAGTAGCAGTCCAAATGTCTACCCAAACTACATGCTATTTACTGTTATTTAGTAGAAGAGATTAGCTATCTGCTATTGTAAAGAAGAAATCCCAGTTTTTCTGTGGTTTTTTGCAGAGGATTTACTTGAACTCTTTGAGAGGTTTTCAGGGCTTTACTCCTCATACCCTTTCACAAAGGGAAGAGCAAGTTAATTCTTCTGGACTCAGCCAGACAGATATTGTAAAGAGAGTTTTCAAGCACCTGGCTGCAGCAGGAACAAGCTTTTCTGAACAYGAAGCTCAGCCAAATCAGACTGCTCCTGCAAAAGCTGTCCTGCCAGTGCTGCTGTCATGGAACAAACAGTGCTGTATGTAACATCAGGGATATGTTGAAGAAAATYGCACATTTTACTACTGCAAAACATTGCATTTTTGAAACATCCTTTAAATCATGAAAATTAATTAGATTGCATTACATTTCACAAAACTCTAATCTGTGGGAATCTCTGGACTTTTAAGTAGGACTTTTCTTATTAACTTCTTTTTTCTATGGGATAAATAGCATACAAATCATCACATTCACTTGATGTGGAGGCTTTCGTGTTGTTCCACTGAGCAATATGGAAATTAAAATCCCTTAACATCAAATGTACTGTCCTTAGTATTCAGAGTTTCCTAATCCTTTACTGCTTGAAGATAAAGCGCTATTGGGAGTTAAAGCGGGAACTGGATATCCATGAGAGTGCATGTATCAGTTATGTTAAAAATAGTTACATCAGCATGTAACATTTTTCTGTTACCACACTAAACTGATACTGTTTCCCACTATTGGTGATGTAAGGAGACTCTGATTACCCTAGGTCCTAAAGTTGCTGTAGCTCCCTTACAGCAAAGACAGGATATGGTATCTGCACTAAAAAATCAACATCCACTAAATTCTTATCAGGCAAAACTCTCTGACTTCAGAATCATCAAGTCCTTTCACATGATGAATAATTTTGATCTTTTATGATTTAATGAGTAGCAAGCCCAGCATCATGTGGGAAAAGTACCTAGGTTTTGGTCTGGGTGCAAGCACCTGCTCTGACCATGAGAAAATCAGAATTTAAGTCCTACAGCTTCAGAAGTAATGGAATCTGTACTGAGTATGGGAAGGAAGCAAGCCTGAACTATTTAGCCCACTGGAGGAATGCTTTCTCAAATTTGGGATCCCTGAGGAACAGGATCAGGAACAGTATAAGCAGAGCAGCCATGAATACAGCACAAGGGGATTTCAACCTGACTTTAACTAACTCTTTTGGAATCTGGATTTTTTTTTTTTTATGTTTCATTGATTGATTGATTATACCACAAAAAAATAAAATATCTGATGTAACMGCTCAATCCTAAAGTGTTGCAGCAGCCCTGAAATAGGAGAGTAGCCTTAAAACAGTGACATAGCAATRCTGGATTCTGTATGTACTGTTTAATTGCATGAAGCATCCTTATTTTTCAGCCTCTTTTGAAAGATTTTGACCTCTCYGTTTCCTGCCTGTATTATACTGTCTTCCAGAGCACAGTTTAAAATTTAATGCATTAATAAATGCCATCAAGAAAAATATCCAGATAATTCACATTAGGTGCCATGAATAATTATAAAATCAATCATCAAAATGTTCTTCCCTAAAATTATGCATTTTTCCTTTTCATTGCAYCATTAATTTTGAGGTCTAATCCTGTATACTCTGGCTTTCTAACACTCCTGCTGATGTCAGGCAAACCCTCATTAAACTCAGATGTTCTTCCCTGCTGGTTGAAAATCCAGCTTCAGAGCCTATTTTTACAGTTCCTCAGACTTTCTCTCTGTTTCTTAAGAAGGTCTGAGGAAACCTAGCGTACCACATCTAACCAAAAAAAAAAATTTTAAAAATCTTGCAGACATTTTATGTACAGAAAACTTAGCTGTGCTGATTTTGGAAAACACCTCTTCAGAAGTAGTTCTAGGATGACAGGGAGCGAATGTGGGGCTTTTTTCATGAGTATTGCCTTCTACTGTTAGTAGAGGTACATGGTGAAGTGGTGGCCTTCTGTGCAGAAGCAAGCTCTTATAAATTAATATTTTTCAGACCTTTCTTCACCACATTAYTGCAGACAAATGTGTCTCTGTTCAAGGATCTTCACATTCAGCAAGGGACCAACATAGCACATATCATGTGAAAATTTGAATTCCCAATAACCTCCTCATTTAAAATGACTAGTCTGGGTGAAAGGGAGGGGAACAGTTAATTAAACRCTTTCATTTTCTGCAGTGCATTTTCCCTTCCTGACTGAATGGAAAGCTGRTGCTATTCCAGGTTTCTCCTGGCAGTAAATAGACCTATAGGACACTAGATTAAAGGATCTTCCCCAGTTTGTGCTGGATGACTATTTTTCCTGCCCCTTGGTAGCCTTTGCACAGCATCAAACCATACACTGCTTTAAAGTTGAAAGAAGAGGTACAGACAAGTCAAACAAATGCCATAGAAATTAATTTTTAAATCTAGATGGGCATTTTTTTTTTGTCAACAAGAACTTCCTAACAATTCTTCTTAATTGCTGTCTAGGCAGATCAGAGGGTTCTAGTCCTATCATTTAGTGCCTGTGGTACCCTCACCCATCCTGTCTCTGGAGCATTGTTAGCAGTGTTAGCCTTTCTTACAAATAGCCCACATCATGTTTTGTTTACCACTCCAGGGGGAAACACCAGCAGCCTTTTGGACTTGCTTTATGTTCCAGATGACTTCATCTGACTCAAGAGGTGCACTGGAGCCTTCACACATGAGCATCCATGCCAGAAAACCAGAGGAGTATCTCAAACAAATTAAGAAAAAAAGACTGCAACTCCCTGGACTGTCATATTGAATGCTGGTGTGATTTATGTGACATTTGCATTATCACAGAAATTCTCACTCCTATCAATAAAAATTATTCTGACCAAGAGTGGTGAATTAAAATGTAAGCCTATGCAAGAATAACAGTGTTGCTTTTTGTGTAGAAAGAGCCCAACAAAAAAATCCATTCCTCATTTGCTTACGGGTGGGACTTATAAATAATGTGAGTTTAGTCATTGATTTAAGAGAGAAATATTTCTCCCTATTAATATAAATGTCATTTTCCAGATTTTGATATATGATGATTGGTATACTCCRGCAAGAAAGACTGAGGCCATATTTCTTTGGTGGTTTTCTAGATATGATTTCAGTGATGGAAGTGAGACCTAAATTACTGWATCCCCATTTTTGGGCATACAGGCAGGTGCTTTTGACTTCCACCTGTAAGTCTCAAGAATAGGGCTGTTTAATAAAGTTCATRTCTTCTGAAATGGAGGAAATACACRTTTTTATTATGTTATCATCATAAAAATAGCTTCTAGTCACAGTTACTCTGTGTTACAGAAGTATTAATGCTTCAATACTGATGTTGTTTTTACCAGCTTACTGTGCCACATTAAGTGTTTAGTACCTGCTTGCTCTGCCTGACTTGTAGCTGGGCAGATTCACTGCTCTTACCTGCCCTTCCATCTGCCTGGGCATTTTTAATCATTAATCACAACAGTCCTGTGCTCTGCGTCCTCTGTGAATAAATGGAGGAATGTACCTGGCAGAGCTGCCAGACTGCTACACTCACACATATATTCTGTGGAAATTTCTACCATGAAATACGCTTTCATGTTTTTTTAGTGCTTCTAGGGCACCACACAGGTTGTCAGACATCTTCATGACTAGCCAATGTGAGATCCTTTATGGATMTATTCCTGCATAATCTCTCTTGTCTAATTTTCTTCAGCTGTTCCTCTTGTAATTACAATAAAATGAACACCAGTATGTTTTCTTTCTTTATTGCTCTCCAGCAATACTTGGATTTATTTTATTAARTAAATTGGTATCTTTAGAAGATATTCTGCAAACCCCAAGGTTGCCCTCCCCACAAGCATATTGTCAATACAATAT
Organism: Alauda arvensis; assembly: GCA_902810485.1. Taxonomy (NCBI): domain Eukaryota; kingdom Metazoa; phylum Chordata; class Aves; order Passeriformes; family Alaudidae; genus Alauda; species Alauda arvensis. The sequence continues at coordinate 1,880,081 of CADDXX010000056.1, forward strand.
ATTRTCTAGAAGTTATTTTTACCTATGATCCTTTTACAACTGAAACATATTTTCTCCTATATTTGGAGGATAATAAAAATGGTAATTTAAAATCATTCTGTGTTGAAGATGRTCCCTTTTTCAGTGTTTCCTGTCCATATTACCTGCATCCTTCTGCTCAGTCATAAAAGAATGGGTTTCAAAGAGGCACCAGGCAACAGCCCTGGTAAAAATTCCTCTGTCAAGACAACATCAAGCTGATGTTTTTATAACTATAACTCAATTCCCTCCATTTTGTGRCAAGCTAATAACACTGATATACCCTTAAATTGTTGAGTAGCAGGCAGTAATTTCCGAGCTATGGAATATTTGTTTCTCCCCACCTCCAAATAATAAAAATGAGAGCCTCCTCTTGATTCCCTGTGCCTAGTGTTTTTGAGAAAGAAGAATTCTCATCTTTCCATTTTTGCCCATTTCCCCCTCACAGAATAGGCCAGGAAATTAATATTGTGCAAGGCTTATGATTCCTGTCTTTCCCTACTGGCAGTGCTTTCTTTTCAGTTGTCACTTGTGTCAGAGTCTGATCCTACAGTGTTGTCCCAGTGGGGGCCAGGCTGATGCAGTCTGAAAGCAGTTCTCGTTATAGGTCTGGGAAAAATCAGATCCAGGCTGCCTTTGAAGCACAGAGGACACCAGTTGTCTGAACCAAGCTGAGAGCAAGATTACATCCACACCAGTCCAAAGGTGCATATTGACAAAAAGGTAATGAAGGTGCATCACAAAAATCTCAGGGGAAACAGAGGCTTCCAGCTTCCATTAGGGTGTAATGAGCTGTGGGAAGGCTCCCAGCACTGACCTCAGCTAGACCTGCCATGTGAGAGGKGTCTGAGCCTTGCCTGATGGTAACCAGATTGTTAGCTGCTGCATTGAAAACCTCTGGAAGTAGTGAAAACACTCTAAAACTCTGCTGGAGGGTAGTATCTGTCTATGTAAAAGCCAGGTTTCTGTGTGTGGCTGCATTTCCTTTGTAACACATTCACAGTCCTTTCTCCTTTAATGAAGACTGTTCTTTCCTTTGGTTGGGTATCTGTACAGCTGACAGAGATAGTAGTTTTTATCTTATATCTGATATCTGCACCACTTCTACTTCCCCTAWCTGAAGGCACTTTTCTGGGGGAAAAATAGCATGGCAGAGAAATTATATTCATATTTAAAGAGACTTCCTGTGTTGTGCTCCCAGACTGTATAGAAACAGAGGTAAGAGCAGTTTAAGCAATGAATTGCTCTGGTAGCATTATTTATGTTTATCTTCTGCTTTTGTTGCAGATATCCTTTGTGTGTGGGGAGGTCTGTGTGTGTACATGCAGCCATATACATACAAGTATGTATATGGCTGCATGTATATATAGCCAATCTGGTATTTTAGGCTAATTTGAGGGGACCAAGACATATTTCTAAAGGAGACCCCACAACAGCTCTCCTCAGAGAACTGAGCTGCAGTATCCTTCTTTCCACATGATATAATGTGCACTGCTTCAYAGCCATACTTGAAATTCATTACCACCTCTTCTTGAAGGTATTTCTATCGTGTAGAGATACCTTTAGTTCAAAAGATATTCAGGGATAGTTCTTAAACCTCAAATTCACCYGAGACAAGCTCTTAGAGATTCTCTTCTTGTGTAATTCATATAGCACAGGAGATATAATAGCCAGCAGTGCACTGCTTCATTTTCAAGTAAATGCTTAACCCTATGAAAAATCCTGCGCTTTTTTCTTACTTCATCAATTTTTTAATTGAYATTACTTAAGGCCTGTTTTCCTAAAACAAAGAAAGAAAAAAATGGGTAGACAATAATTCTCCCTGTGTTATAACCCACCACACCCAGGTCCTCTTTTTTTTTTCAAAATAAGAACTTGAAGAGATTGTTCCATTCTTCATTAGCAAACCCACCAAATAAATATTTTAAGGCATTTCAGCTAATTTCATTAGCAAACTCTGAATTCTGAACATATTTTTACCAAGATTTCCTCCTGAGATGACAGCCTGAACTTGTTTTCTCTCCCTCCTTCCCTTAACTCCCYATGTTACCTCCCCTAGGGAGGCTGAATGCTGCTGATTGTGCAAATTCAAGCCCATCAGCACTTGTCATTTTTCATGGAATTTACCCTTTGACATTCAGCTTCTACCTCCCACTTGCAGGCAGAAGTTTTATCTTTGCAAAGAACAGAATTTGTTTCCTTGGAAAAAGCAAGAAACGTATTTGGGTTTTTTATGGGAAATATTTTTTTAATGTTTTCATAAACTGAATGGCCAATGACAGAATTTTGTCCAGTTTTCCTTGCCCTAATATCCAAACTTCCAATCCAAACTTTCAAGACCTTGCCTTTTAACTCCAAAGTACAGGCAGTCATCTCTACTTCCTTATTTAGTAATATTGTGACAATATTATCTCACAAGACTAGCCATGCTTCTGCTTTTAATCTTTTAGTCTTTTTAATCTTTTAGTCTTGTACACATRCGTTTTAAAAAAATTACCAAGAGAGCAAGATAGAAACTTCTAAGGGCTTTTGATTCTTGTTTTATCTGACATGAGGAACTCTTAGGCAGGGGCAGGTCTGTCCTCATTTACACCTGTTAAGCCTCATTGAAATCAGTAGGGTTGAGCTAATGTAGCTGATTACATTTGGCTCATAATCTGTCTCCTGTTAACTCACAACACCACTTCCTGCAGGTGGAACAAGATGAGCTCTGCTGACTGCAGTGCTCCATTTATAGAAATAGTAACATGCCCATTACTTCTCYACAGATCATGATGTTGGCTGCTTTGCCTGACAGGGAACATGTATCTCAAGATACAAAAATTAGCAGAAATCTCCTTCCTCCTTATAAATGAGTGTGTTTAGCAATACCATCTACTAATGGAYATGAGTAAATGAATTTTGGACTTCATTTGCGATTTTTATTTCACTCAGCAAACAGCAGGGCACACTACTACAAATCTGTGTTAAGACAWTAACTTTGTTACACTTTGTTTTCTGTATCAGATCTGTATTGCCTTCCAACTACAGTTTCACTATAGAGCTTATTATTTGTTGGAGTTAATTCTTCAAGGGTATATTTGGGTCATATTKTTAGTACAGCAGTTATCTGTGAATGTGTAATAGGACTTCTTTTAGCATCCTTCTTTTAGCATCCTCATGGCTTGGTTCTTGCTGAATTGTTACCCTATCTGGATATAACTTTGTTTCAGATCCCAGTAGAAAAAGTCAATTATCTCCTCCACATGAAAAATGTTAAATTCTTAACATTTCCCTTTCTCATTGCTAGGTTAGAGAGCAGAACTATAAAGAGGAAAGCAAAGTGTTAAGATGAGACTTTTTTTGTTCTTCTGATGCCAGTCTGGGTATAGAATGACAGCATTAGGATCATGTTGTGCCACTGGAGTCTTAAAAACCGTGATTGTTGATAACTTTGGAGGCTAGTGAAGAGGTTCAAAGTGTGCCCAGCTTTGGATTGCCATCAGCTTTCTTATCCTTCTTACATCAGCATTACTAAGGATTGCTTAGCTCAGTGCATTTTAAATAATGGGGTGTGCCTGATGCTTAGACCTTTGTAGCCTGGTTATCTGGTAAAATAAGGTTTCTGCATTCCATACAGAGAAAGAGAGAGACCATGGGTTCCTRTAGTCTTGAACCACAGGTTCCTGACTCCCAGACCTGTGAGATACACTGTCTGTGTGTGGTGGTTATGGCGAGCTGGGCAGGAGAGAGCTCAGGTCTTGATCCCTTAGCCTCAGTTGGATCTTGTGAGGACAGAGCCATGGCAAACCAGATCTTGTCAGTGTGTCAGTCACTMACCTATGTGGGATTTGGTGCGCACCCCATGGACTGGATAACCAAACCTTTCCAGAGCTAGCTCTTCAGTCTTTGTCCCATTACCTGTGGTTGTCTAGCACAAGTACACACTGGCAGCAAGGGAGTTCAGTGTGGATGAGTCATAGGAATGCCATGTTTCCTCCGGGAATGGGGAGAGAGGGTTTTCCTCATTTTGCCAGATTTTAATTCAGTCAAAGTGATTATCCAAACTGCCTTGAAGTTTTTCTTGGAAAATCGCAACTGTAATTGCAATGCTGTGCACAGCTCTTTGATCACTGAGTTCTTGAGCRTAACTTGGAAGATAGATTACAGAGAGACTAAGCACTTTTTATGCTTACAACTCAAAGTGGCACTAATAAATAAACATAAAATAATAATCTTGCATCTATAATTTTTCATGGCAGATCCTTATGAAACCATCATGTAATTACCTCTTTTTTCAGCCAGTTGAAAATCCAGGTAAGGAAACTGGATGATGAAATATGAGACCRGCTAAAATTGTAACCAACCAAATCTTTTAGAGATGAGTGCATGTTTTTTACCCCTAAAGTTTCCATGTTGTTCTACCATTACAGATCAGTCTTCCAAATATGAAAATGGGTCAAAAAACATGATATTGAACTTCAAGCACTCCAGAGGCTTTCTAGCAGAATACATTAGCAAGCAGAAAAACACACAATAATACAATATAATAGAGTCATAATATCATTAATTTCTTGTTTTAGAAGCACTAATCATGAAAAACTATACTTTTCTTCATTTAATGTGTTTCTATGAATGTAGTGCAAAACTTTGCATGAGTACTATCAGACATCAAAGTCAAGATTTACTGAATTTAATTTTACCCATATAAATCCTAGGTACCCAGCCAAGGTATGCTGTCTGTGTTTCACCTTACAGCAAATGTAAAAAGGAGATAAATCAATGGCATTCTGGTGCCCTCTCTCTCTTCCTCCTGACTGTTGAAGGAATGTGGGTGTTTGGATTACAGCATCCAAATGGGCATGAGGAGCTAGGACATGCAGAGATATGTTTGGTATTTTTTAATGTGCATTGAAGTATAGATGTCTAGATACATATCAAATATCTTAAGTTTGACCCATGTATTACCTGGACTTTTTGGTTGGTTGGTTGGTTGGTTTGTTTMATTTTGTTTTGTTCCCCTTAAAATTTGAATTATCACCAGTCTTGGAACAGAATTGTTTTGTTATGGTCTCTACAGAACATAYATGTTTACTTAGAGATATAAATTTTACTGGGGAAGAATATACTAGGCAATAAAATACTTGTGCATGATTAAAAGTTCATGCCAACTTTTAATAMCATTTCCTTCACCATTTTTTATTTTGCCATAAATAGCCTTGAAGATCCTGCAGTTTCCAGTAGAATTACTTTGATAAAAATAATTTGAAGAGATATTTTTTCCTGTTTAATTTGACCCTGAACCATTTAAATAGATRAAGAAAAATATGCTCAGCTTTAGAGAAGTAAAAGTAGAATTAAATTGCATTGGCAGAGCACAGTCCTCCTGCTCTTTCATAGGATAAGATCATGCTGTAATACCAATGCTTGTTTAGGGATTTCAGCAATAGGCAAGTAATATTATTTGTTGAATAGAGTTCTGAGCATCCTGGTCTAGTGAAATGTGTCTCTGTCCACAACAGAGGGGTTGGAACTAAATGATCTTTAGGGTCCCTTCTAACTGAAACCATTTTATGACTCTGTGATATAATTCTGTGACCTCTTTTAGTGTAATCTGGTATGAGGTGAAGCTCTCCAACCCTGTTCTCTGCAGGCAGAGAGAAAGTGCTGCAGGACCAGTTGAGGGACTACAAATCAGTTTGGAAATCTCAAGAGCTGGGCTGATATTAATTGCTCAATTTCTATTTCTGTCATGCTCAAACACTGATTTGTAACAGAAAATTAAAAAAGATATGTTCATGACCATTTATGTCCACTCATGAAACTTACTGAAATCAGCTAAGGGCATCACAGGACCTTTAGATATGTCCTGTCTTGAAATCTGAATCAGTTGCAAATGATGTCTTCACCACTACTTGGAGGATCCTTGCTGTTCTCAGAATTAGGAATTACCTTGCTGGCATTCCCAAAGCTTTCTTTACTTGGCCCTTCCATTTCTTTTGCCAGATGTTACAGACATCACTACCATCCATGCCACTTTCCTGCCTGCATTGCACTAGCCTGTTCTTCTGTCAGTGGCAATATTTCTCCATTGTTCRCTTAGCACTGAGGTTAGAATTCTTTTCCTTTTTCCTCATTCACTCTTCTGTAGCATGCAGTTCACTTTCTAGTGCCACCTTTGCTTATACCTTGCTATTGATGCATGACCTAGCTGGCTATGAGAGTCATTTTTCTGCTGATACTTTAATTCAGATCTACCCATGGGTGGTGGATAATTTTAATTGCTACCAGCAGGAAGCTGGGCATATTCTGATTCAGACACCTCTGTCAAGAAATGAGTGGTCATTTGTGACATACTGGAAAATAAAAGTAGCTAGGGGCATTATCTGATTTGAACTGAGCTGACAGATTTTTACAGTTATGTCTGGAGTCCAACACCCTGTGTTTAGAAAAAAAAATACATAGACTATTATGCATGAGAAGGGGAAAAGTAAGGAAAGTCATTCTATAGAAGAAAATATAACACATGACCTCCAAATCTCATGTGCAAAGGAATACAAACCCTACATTTTGCCAATGCTTTAGAGACAAAGGGTATTTTCAACCCTAAGTAACACCTTTGTTGCATTTACACATTACTATTACACTGCACAAACATTACTGTATTTGTAGGCTTGTAGTATGTGGCTTGGGATATGCATTTCATTGTCTTTCACAAGAATATTTAGCTTTCTTAAAATGCCTAGTTCCAACATAAATTAACATATTCTATTAGTCTTTTGGAGTACTGGAAACTATGGACCATTCCAGTTTAGAGGCTAATTAGGATGAAGAAAGATTATGGAATCTAGCCATAGCTAGATCATGATACCTGTTTCTCATTGGTGTRTGCACACCAGTTAATACCAGTAAGTGCTTTCACTTCTGAAGAACTCTTCCACAAATCTCAGGTGTCAAGAATGGTGAGGTAAACTCATCAGTGGAGGATCTGATGATTTGCCTGAGGTCAGGCAGYAAAGTGCTGTCAAAGGAAGGATATTAGAATAACCTGATGGTGTGACAGAACTTGACAAACAAGCAGCTCATACACATGTGCTGTAAGCTTGTTCCAAATACTGTCTGCAAAACAAGCACACAGCTGTGTGACTTTGTGTTGCTGCTGTTACAGGGAAATATTAAAGAAAGACAAGGAGATCTACAGAAGATCTATCCCAGAATAACCAATGTTCTATGAATAGGCTTATCCTCTCACACATGCAGGAATAAGCAGTRGACTGTGCCTTGAGGAGTTATTAAAAAGCCACTTTGGCAGGTGTATACTACCTAAATGAACCCAGGATATCTCTGTGCACTGGCTGGTTAGTTGATGTCCCAGTGATCTCTGATGTAGTGGTGGTGGTTTAGTGAAAAAAAGGAAGGTCTACTTTTCATCAGAGCTTCTTGGGTCTGCCCCTAGTCTGAACAAGTGCTACCTGGGCCCCAGTGCTAAGCATTTACCACTTTCACATTTCCCCCACAAAGCCACAGGTTTTTCCTGGGCTATCAAGACGGACTTAGCAGCTGAGTTTTGTCAGTACATTGCACAAGCCAGCTATTCTGCCTCTGAAGCATCCTGTTTGAATATATATGTGTTGTTATATCCTCAGCCTGGCTCCCTTGACAGTTTTGGATGACAGTTTCATGAAATTTTCCCTCCAACGAATGGCAATGTAAAGCCATAGCAAAAACAAATTCAAACTCTGATTGTATAGCAACCCAGAGTGATATTGCAGGAGGATTATATTTTCTACACTTAGTAWAAACATACTTTCAGTAGGTTTTTGTACATCTTAAATGGGTAACAACCAGAAGTATACAGAGTGTGATGTGTGTCAAAATCCTCACAGGTTGATATTTCTTCTTGTCAGAGTGGCAAGAACATCRATATAGAGAAATCTTTAGAACCAAGTGGGGCACTGTTTGCTCAGCTAAAAACCTGCTTTTATCTCTCATAAGCTCTCAATGAAAAAATATTCTATTGACATATCAAAGTTTATATGGGTTGCCARAGGAAAATAAGGCTGGGAAGCCAGGGTGTTTGTCAGAGATAGGTAGAACGAGATCAAGATACTCTGCCAGGAGCTGACAAGGCAAAAGATTGTAGGTCAGCACTAATAGTGTGTGATTTAGCTCTAAGAAGCCACTTGTCATATAGCTGCAGCCTGAACACTGTCTCTTAACTGCTCATTCTTTGCAGCAGACCCACTTTAGCCTTGGTGATTCCAGCAAATACTCATGCATCAGGTCTGTTAGCTGAGCTACTGACAAAGCCTCTAACCTCTGCCCAGTAAATCATCCAGTTAGCTGAAACACAATCAGGTTGCTGCTAACAGGGTTTCATTTTCCATTTTGTTATTTACTGGTACAGCTGGAGGGGATTTTTCATGCCATTATGTTGCAATCTTCACTAAAGTTAGCTGAGTTGATTTGGCAAAGAAGGGCATTGCTATTGCTTGCCCTGCCAGACCCTTACATGGACATCCAACAGTCTCCCTGCTTAGCTGACCTAATACAACAATGCTGGATCCAGTTCCCCAGGGAAATATTTGTCAGCAGCTATTCCCACATACTCATACTGTGAAATCCTAAATACAAACAAGGAGAGGTTTTTTATGCTGCTTGCTCAATTACTATTTTCTTTTTTGTTCTCAGCATGTCYCATCATTCATGAAGCAGGCAAGTATTTGTAGAAAATTTCTCAAAATATATGAATGGATTACTAAATTTTTTTCCTGGCATCTTTCCAGTGTTCTGCCTTGTTTTAATCAAAATGGGTGGAGCACATATTGCACTTGCTTGCACTGCACTAAATCACTTTAATAAACTCACTGCAAAATTCAGTCAAATGTTGCAAAACTTRGTACTTACAATCTGTCAACACTCTAAGGCATTTTGCTCAACAGAATGTGTTACTAAGTAGTCTGCCCTTTCAGTTTAATTTCTGAATTCCTGAAGAAAAAAAAATTACCCTTGCTGTTCTCCTGAGAATCCTCACATATGTCAGTCTTACAAAAACTTACAGTGTTATCAAATGTATGTTTTCCAAGTTTTCTCAAGGTTCAGTTTAGTTGCAGACCCATTCTGCTCTTTTACAATACCACTTTTTTCTTAGGGCAGAGGTCTACCATTCAGCCAAAAAAGGAGAAGGTATCTTCTGAAATAAAAACATGTCAAGTGGGAAAGGTATTTCAGAGAAGAGTGGTCCTTACACYCAAATACTAAATATAAAACCTGGTTATCAGCTAAAAGGTCTTTACCTGAAGYTGTGTGGATGCAATGGGATTTGTGTGAACACACAAACACACATACACACACACAGAGTCACTCTGATGAGTTGCCTCTGTAATGCTGACATCATCTTTATTCTGGTTTTCAATGCCAGTTTATTCTAACAAATTCCTTCCCATCCATATTTTTAAAATCTTTAAAGTTTTTCCCATGAGTGCTGAATGTAAGCTTAGTTTTAACTACAGCTCAATAAACTGGGAAGAGAACTGCTGGGATCTGGATGTGAGCCTCAAGGAGCAGCAATCATTTAGTGCTACTCTCCTCTTGTACACAATTGATCAACACCACTCTGGTCATATCTGCTGGGCTGCATGCAGGAAGTGTACATGATCATCTAGGTAACACACTATTACAGTCTTTCCACAAATATCAGGTGACAAGAAAAAGATGCCACATTTGCCATGTAAACTACAAGGTGTGAAATATTAAATCAGCTTAACTTAATACTTATGTACCATGTATAAATTATTGCTGTCATTCTTCATTCAAGCTACAAGTGGGTCCTGACACCCAGATAGACTCCCACAAAAGTGGATGAGACTATCCATGGGGATGTACCTTGTGTAGGGTAAGATATTTTCTATCATGCTCAATATCAGCATGGTGACTAGTAAGGTGTTAGAAGAATAAAGCATTAAAAAAAAAAAAACTAAATTATCATAGCTCTTTCGGAAGTCTACTGGTCTACTGGTCTAAATTTGTCCAAATCAGGAATATTCACTTCCTCATACCCTGCTCTAAGCACAATAGCCCACCCTGCAAATTACTCAAATAATACTTTTCCTAGGAGGCTRTTCAGAGCAAACACCCCAGAACTCTGTGTTTCTGTTTCATACAGACTTGCACGTTTCAGCAGCTCTTATAAATTATAGGATCTAGATATGCTCATTAAAACTACTTGAGGGCCTAAAAAGGGGCCATCAACTAGACTTCCAGTGACACCTGTTGCTGTAAAAGGCAAGGGTCCACTTTATATCCATTCACATCTCACAGCCCTATTTGCAGAAAATCACCTGACTGTGTAAGAGATGCATACCTGAGGGAGTCCACTGGCCTGTTGAGTGAAATGGCTGTGGAAAATGCAGTGTTTGCAGAAAACAAAACAAGATCCATTTATTTTTCTTTTAGAGTTAGTGGGAGTTAAAAATCTAAAATCCCCAGCAGTGTGAAAATGTGACTTGCATAGAGACAGTTGCCATATGTTTACTTCTGAATTTWCCTGCTGCTACAGAATGCTTGTAGCTGCCCTCTCAGCTGTGCATTTGAGCATCTCTCCCACGGATGTAAGAGCAAGGGCTGAGGCCATCCTAGGTGTCACATTCACGTGTGACTGGGCAGCCTGGTGGCCATCCTGGAATTGGCCATCCTAAGCTGGAGCTGCTTAGGCCATGCTTGTATCTTCAGTGTTCACTGTTATGTCTGTGGGTCTATTTCTTTACCATTTCCCCCTGTGCCAGGTCCCCACAATCCTGACAGGATGGATGCCATCCTCCAGCCTGAGTATGGTGCTGCTGCCTGGCTCCCCCACAACTGAACCCCCTTCCTGTGCCTGACCCCCAAGCTCCAGGGTGCTCAAGGAAACAGCTTCTTTCATGTTGAGCTGGCTCTTGCTCCTTCCTAAACACATGGGCACTAAACAYGCCCCTATCCACAATTTCTTAGAGGTGTTCCTCCCATTACACCAAGAGTGCTCTTTTGGGTGTCTTCCAGGGTCTTTCCCCTGAGTCTTAGGACTTCTCTTCAAAACTGCAAAACTCTTTAGGTCAGATATTTCATCTAACTTYATCTCTCCTCACATGTAAATCCAAGCTTCAGATTTCCCTGTGAAAGCATAACCACCTAATTCTTTCTCTGCCTCAGAGCTGACACTGTGTGGTTCCAGGTTTATATTTCACCTAACTCACATATGGCTTCATTTTGCTGTGTCTGGGAATTTGCCGCTCCCAAGCCACCACACCCTGCAGAAAAGCTTTTCAAGAAATCTTTTTGTAGACTTTAGCTTGCCTGATCTGTTTTCCTTCAGTTGCTAAGGTTTTACAATTGATTTTTAACCCAAAAGTTGTCAAGGAACAATGAATTCACATCCTTTAAGAAAGTTGATTATATTCTTTTTGCATTGGTTTGTAGTATTGGCTGAAACCCTGGATTGCAAAAAGACAGATCGGCCAAATCAYCACACAGGGAAAACTGTGAGAATCATTCTGGACTATTGGAGATTTCTTAAGAATCAGCTTCTGAATTTTTGTGGTATTAAGATCTCAGAAAGCTCAGAGCAAGAATAGTACCCTCCTTAATTCTGATGGGGCATGTGAAGAATTTGGCTACAGACTACCCACTATTTTCATAGGCAGTTAAAAGACAGCTTAGGCAATGAATCAATGTTTTGGGTGCTCACATAATTTTCTGCCTCATTATAAGTGTCTGTTCTCTGCTAAAGACAATGCTGTTCAGAGGGTTTTGCTTATGTGTAACAAATTACATTATATTAAATAAAAAGATGATTTATGCATTTTGAAAAAAGATTTTTTCAAACAATCAAAAGACAGTTGTTTGAGTTAAATTTTCTCATGGTTTGGGGTTTTTTCATTTTGTTTTCCAGCAGCATATAGCATGACTCAGATACAAGACCCTGAGCTCTGTTTTGGATCTGCCTTTCAAGCTCTGTTAGACATAAAGGGAACTAATTACAGTAGAGGACATTGCAGGGACTAGAAAAGGGATCAATACATGTATTCCCCTAGGAGTGTTCAGCCATTAAACCAATGCAGGAATTTTCTGAGAACTAATAAGGCTTTCTGGTTTTGCCYAATTCTAATTTTCCTGAGTTTTGTCCCTACTTGCTAGCACAAAGATTTTTCATCTTCCTGTTCAAAACTCTTAATATGAAAGGCACAGTTTAGCTTCCATTTTGTTTTATTCAAGGTATTATTTCTATGTCTGGTAGATCTTGGATTTTTCCAAACAGAAAGGGTCTTATTTTACTAGTGGTCTGAGGTGCATTCACAACTTATTAATCATAGTAAGAAGCACAAGGCCACTCAAACTACTTTTAATTAAAGATACATAAATACAGAGCTTGAGTCTTGAGTAGCCTCACTGTTGCTACCAATTAATTTTGCCAATTAAACTTGGAGTTCCTGGTCACTTGCTGTGTTTTGGAAATATGTAGACCTCAGAAAAAGAGTTAGTTACAAAATGAGCAATTCTAGAGCAAAAATTCTTTAACATATTTCCTCTTTTTATATACATAAAACAGGTCACATTTGAGTCAGTGAATCAAACATTACCAGTTTCTACCCAACTATTTGGATGCTTAATCTGTGAGTTTCTATCATGGCATACATGCCAAATAAAGCCCCTTTAATCTGATTTAATTCAGATCAGATGTATCTGTTGTGGCTGCCAGCCCAATTGTGCTAACGTTAGGTTTAGCCATGATTAGACACTGATTTACACATTCTAATGTCTTTCTTTTACAATAACATCATGAACCAAGTGACTTGGGAGGAGTTTTTAGAGGGAAAATTGCACTGGGAATATCAGTTATTACAGAAAATATAATGAGGATGTCTAGCAAGAATGTCCTCTCTCAGCTCTGAGGCTACAACAGGCTCATTAAAAGTAAAAAATAACATAGCATTTAATGACGTTTTGAAACTCTTACATTTAATCTTTAGTAGAACACCCTAATGGAAATAGTAATGTATTTCTGTCAGGCAGTCTGCTGAACACYGCCTGCACACAGCAGCTTCCCCAGTTTGGGTAGGAAACCTTTTAGAATATTGCTCTATTTTTGAAGAATAGTGTTCATGGAAAATTTACGTCTCCAGCATTCTGCGTCCCTAGTACCCTCATTTTTCCACCCTTTTTTTTATCCTAGCATTATTTATTCAATCAAATCAAAATATGATTAAGGCAATGTATTTTGAAATAAATACCCCTTGCTGTGTAATACTGTTTTATTTCTACACAGCTCTGTAGAGACCTGGTGGCCTGGTAGTTCAAGCTCCATATTGAGAAAGTGTAAGCCTGAGGCTTGGGCTGAATCCTGGTGGTGGCTTGCAGTCAACTGAGATGAAGGGAGGTTATCTGGACACTGGGATTGGAAAGCTATAGGTGGCCAAGCACAGTGCTAGGAATAAAAAAATTAGGTGTATATATATATATAATTGAAAACCCCCATCAAAACAGCATTGCCTGAGAGACAGAAAAATTTAAAACATAAACAACTTTACACAGTTTTCAATTATATATTTCTAAAATACACATTCAAATAACATGTTAAATGTTAGTTTAATATCTAAACAACACTGTTAAATTCCAACTAGAACAATTTATTTTAATCAGAGAGGCATCCAGAAAGATGCTAAAAATAAGAGTAAAAATTTTAAAAACAAACAAAACAAAACCAAACAAAATGAAACAAAAAACCAAACAACCAAAAAACCAAAACAACAACAAAAAAAACCACCAAAGATTTTCTTTTCAAATGTAAAACTTTGGTGGGTAGAAAGCTGAGAGGCTTTGAATTAGGTTTAAGGGGCAGCAAAGATTTTGTTATTGTAGTTGTTGTTATTATTATTATTATTATTATTATTATTATTATTATTATTATTATTATTATTATTATTATTATTTAGTTAAGAATAGACTGAGATACAGGAATGGGAAGGAGTAAATTAATTGCTCAGTAATGTTCTTGTCTTGTACACTGTATTTTGTTAAGTTCAACCAACACCTGGAAGCAGAAGGCAGAAACCCAGATGAGGGTGGGTGACCACTGATCCATTCTGTGGGATAAGAAACCACTTTCAAGAAAAACTCCAGAGACTGGGACCATTCCTTCAGGGGAAAGACAAATAGCCAGGAAAAAGACAACCTTAGAGAAGGTGGCACATGTAAGTGACAGAAAGTACACTCACAGTAGTCAGCAGAGCACAACACAACACTCCTGCTAAACTACAAAATGATAAAGGGAAAGCCAATAAAATCAAATTTAGTGGACATGCTTGAAGCTGAATATTGTTTCCCTGCTGTGAGGAGCCAATTAGCACAACATGTATTTGAATCTGAAGCACAGTGTGTGCTCCTATGGCTAATTAAAGCATTCTGAGCTCTAAGTTCAAAACTTTAGGTATCAGTCTCTCATGCAGATACTGAAGTGGCAAGAGAAAGCTATTTAGCCTCTGGGTAGGTAAAYAGCTGTTTGATGATTGTTGTTTGAAAATTTGCATGTAAAATCCAGTACTTGCAGGTGGGACAGTGMACCCTAAATTTGCTGGGTTACTGGCCTGATCTGGCACCTTGAGGGTTCCCACAGCYCTCAGCCCCACAAGGGCACAGCAATTGCTGGAGTATTTGCACCAATGCAAGGGCTTGGGCAGCTTCCACCATTTATAAACTGCTGAAAATATGATGAAGAGCTAAATTCAAAGTACAAGGAAATAGGTCCCCTTAATGCACTTGTATTATAGGCCATCATGAATAATCCAAAACATGAAAGAAATTTTTGGATGAACACAATTRCCAACATATCCTTACATGAAATGTGAACCACAACCTGTTAATTTTTTGATCCTGTTCAAAAGTGAAACTCTAGTACACTTRTTCAATTAAAAACAAATATTGCAGTACCATCAGCAAATCCTTGCTTCATCCTTTGTACATAGTTACCTAAGTATTCCTCATCTACATTTTACCCAGGGTAGTCAATAAAGTATATTCTGCTTATGGAGTGACTTTTTTCCACAGTACAGTCAGCAAATTATTAACAAATGTTGTGGCTACACATGGATARTTGTATTTAACATTGTCCACTGCCCTAGCAAATAATTGCAATGTTCTCATCTATTTTACATTGGTACCGTCTCAAAAAAAGCCACAACTTGAGTGTATAAGGAGATGAGACTAAAACACTTTTGTATGCAGAGATAGGGAAATACACCTTTTGTTGCAGAAATACATGTGTCTAGGAAAAATAAGCAGTATCAAACATGCAGAGAAAGTTGTCTAATTTGTGAACTGAGAATTTAATAACAAACAGTATATTTTTGTCATAACTCAAGTTTTATTGCAACTCTTTTGAACTCCAGACAGCTGTAATTTCCTTTTGTCTATCAGCCAAAAGAAGTTTTACTTCAGTTTAGTATTTTGCAAGGAATGAAAGAATGACTCAGATAATTGTATTTGAAGCTGCTGGGTAAGGCTATTTTCACTCCCTAGAGGTAATGTTTTCATGCCAAGCTTGAAGTTTTGAACTACAAAATAAAAAGTGTGCTAAATACTGATTTTATTAGCCYTTTAAGCATTTTGCTTTGAAATAATGGGAGGAAAGATCATAATATTTTTATGTGTGTAATAAATCAGTCCTAGAAAGAGAGATGCAGCACAATGCAATTATTTAATATTAGTAGTTCTCSTGGCCTTCTTGGAACTTGTCTCCATGGGAATAGTTTGTCTTGCTGCCATCCTRTGTACTGTCAGATCACAGAGTTCATATTACTCCCATCAACTCAGTTTTAGAAAAGTCAGCAGGCTGCAGAGGCAGAACCAAAGAACTGAGAGTYTCATTCAGAGATCTTCCTATCAGGAACAAATTCCCACCCAATGATAAATGTTGCATATGCCATGAGCCAAAGCCATTCATCTGCACACCCCAACAGGAGCAGCATAGAGAACAGGGAGCATAAATGAAGGTGAGAGCTTCCTAAATCTTTTATAAACCCAGAAGATTTTGCCCTGCAATCTAAAGATGACCAAGGTTCCTGGGCAGCTCTTGCTCGACTGAGCATGTTTGTCCACACCTGTTGGGTACCAAAGATCAGGAATGGCCTTTCAGTGCACAGCACAATAGGCTGCCAAGAGAAGTAGGTGCAGCAACAAGCAGCAGAACCTGRAAGCATCTAGGGACTCTTACAATGCTGGGTATATCTCCTGAAAGGGATGGGATTAATCAGATGGATGATTCTCCCTAYCCAAAAATCCCATTCACCACATCTCAGCCAGCATGGCACCCTTCCCAAAAAACTCTCCTCCCTACTCACTTCCATGTGCTTCTTTAAAGCCCAGTAGAACCACCAGAGCTACTCACCCCAGTGAAGCAAAACAACTGCACACTGTATCTTCACAGTGCAGGAAACAAAATTGTTCAGCTGAAGAAGGTTTTGGAGAAAATAAATATACTGTGCAATATGTAAGTTTATATCTGTGTATTTGTCCACACACCTGCAGCCCTGGATATCCACACAYGATTTATTTCTACCCATAGTCAATTCTAACCCTTTGGTTGACTGCATTTGTATTGACTGCATGTCTGCTGATGAGATTCCTGCAAAGCATGTCACTATGTTTTTGGGGGGGGTAGTTATGTGATGGGGTGACTTCAAAATTAAATTCTAGCAGTGCTGTGTCTACAGATCTGCCCACAATCTTTGAGGTGCAGAGGTAACTGTGGCTCCTTTATCTCACCTCCATCAGCCTTTTTGTTCTTACTAAAGARTGGTATGCCTCATTTCAGAAAGTGTGCTTAACCCACATCTTCCTTGCAGAATTAGCTAGAGTCATCTGCATGCAGGTTAATCCCTTGAGTCAAACCAGCCACGGTGTAAAACACCACTTAAAAAAACACAGAACAGGGTGTAGCTGGAACCTGACTACATGCTGGCCCTCATAGTCCCTGAGCAGCCAGCTAAGTTCAGACCTGAGTGCAAACAAGGCATCTACAAGAGCTCAGGGAAATGTAAAAACTGTGCAAGGGCCATCTCTGCAAGACGATTGCATTTAGTGTTTGATCAAACACACCAACAACCTTTAAGAACATATCTAACCAATTGCATTTTCTCCTCCACCGCTGAGATGAGAGTTTTTAAGGGATTTCAGATGTAGAATTAAATAGTCAKACTTTTTTACACACCTCTAACTTTCCTAGTCCTTGGCTGCCCCTCCTGGGAACAGCAGTTTCCTGCATTCTGTCTTTGATCCAGTGTCTCAGATCTGAAATATTTCAGCCCAATTTGTCTCCCACCATTAGTTTGTTTTTTCTWATGCTTTAAAAGTAGTTGATAGGGWATTTTCTATGAACTCTTGCTGCTAAAACTGCTGTAGTAATAATATTAATAAGATGCAAGACAGCCAAATAATGCATCAGAGACTCATGAAGCTTTCCTCTAAAAATACTGGAATGCAATATGTGGAAAGTATTACACATCAATTGATTTTTCATAGGAAAGCTTAACAAGCCAATACCCTAGTCATAAACAAGATGGAATTAAAGTTCTGAAACTGCTCCTAGAAAATCCAGATTTTTTCTTCAGTAGGTAATTGATACTGCAGCAATGCATCTGATGGGCAGATGCAGCTGCCACTGTTACMAAAGTGATGCAGCCTAAGATGATCATGCAGGAGCCATTAATTTGTGATGGCTGGGTTATGTCTGTCCTTGGGCATATTTGTTAGCTCTCAAGAATGCTTCACCTCCCAGACTGGTCCAGAGGTCACAACTCCAGAAAAGCTCAATTTATCATATACACTCTTGRTGATATCAGATCAATGAAGGGAAACATCAACAATGCCATGGAGAGGAAAGAMACTAAAAATCAAATTCCACACCTTAGAGCCTGGGACAGAAGGAGCAAGTAACCATGCAAGTAACTTAAATAAATGTACAGATGATTTTAAATTCAGAATTCACTTGTTCCTTGGTATAAATATTGCTGATTTTAAACAATAATTTATTTTAAGAAGGTAACATGAGCCTGTATTTTCTACTGGTTCAAGTTGTAAAAGAATCCACCTGGACATATTTTTTATTTCTATTTTCTGCACAGTGTACTGGGAGCCCAAAGCTCAGGCTAAAGCAGRAAAATCTGCTATTTAACCCCAGTGCATTCAAGACTTTGGCCAAATGAAATCCCACAACCCTTAAAGAAAGACTAAAAAACATAACAAAATRTGCAACAGTGAGAGTGATTTAAGGTGAATTTTTCTCAGCAGAAACAATTTTAAAAGGCTTCTSAATTGAGTAATTTGTCTGATTTTAAGGGAACGTTTCAAGCAGACGTATCCCTTCTGTAAATAAAGCAAAAGGAAATGAAGCAAAAGTTGAGAAAACTAAATTTTACTTTTCATTTGTTCAGGTAAGATTAAGAGTCCATTTGTAATTCAGTGGCTGTCAGGACTCCCCATTCTATAACTCAGTCTTGTTTTATCATTTCTTTCCTGCACATATCCAGTGTAGAAGATGGCATATCTCGATCTACCATTCCCACTTTTTGTGAGGTGCCATGSCACTGAAACACTACCTTCTTTGAACCTAAGTACTTTCCATGAGTTTCAGAACCCTAGTTAACCAATCATTGAATTTTATGTTTGGCATTTGCTCATTCCTGTAAGCTTACAAGGTCTGTAATGCAGAAAAACCCTTCTGAGGAAACATGAGGCAATAACTACAGGGAGGAGGGGGGGAAATCCAGACTGGTAAAACTAAAATATTTCAGCATTTAGAAATCCTAGTATAAAAAGCTTCCACAGGGTCTGATACCAGCATGTCTTCTAATATTTACCAAGGAAAGTAGATATGATGATGCTGAGAGCAAGTAAACAGCCAGTAAAGGGATTTGCTGTTTTACCATTGTTAGCAACTCTTGGGAAAACTTCAAAGATTTTTGTGGAGTTAAAAACCTGCTGTTTATACATTAGGCATGTACACTGAGTGTACAGAGGAGATCACTTCATCCCTGAAAACTTGCTCTGTGCTTAGCAGTTACATTGCTACACTGCTTTTGCAGGGAAGTTCTGCCTACCATGCTCTAGCCACTCTCCCTTCATCTTCCCTTGCACCCAGCCTACCCTGCAGGTGTCTGAGATCAATGCAGATTTGCCCCAGGTTTGCAGAGGGTTTCATTCCAACATACAGCTAAGGGAATGACTGGCAAAGCTGTCAACAACAGCATCTTCTGAAAAAGAAGATTTTGTGCCATTAGAACTCCCAGCTCCTCAGATGCATTTTCTTAATTCCTTTTGACTCCTTTGCTTTCCTAAACAAGTCTTGTTAACATCAATTGCACTACAGCATGATAATATGAAATATCATCTGCCAGTAGACTCACAATTTAAGGGKCTTAATGAAAGGCATACTTATTTTWRCATTTTAAATTCTTAGGCCTCCATTTTTATTGGGAAATAATAATGTAGTTGCTCCAAAAGTCCCTCTTTGATAAATGCTCTAAAAATTTCAACTGATAACTAGAGACCTGCTAGAGCAATCAGGCAGCTGAATCTGTGACAGTAAAATTGTTCAGATAACTAGTGCAGATAGGAGAACTTTGAAAGACTATTTGAAATTTGATTTTTTTTTCAGTGACATTTTTTACACAGGAATGTCTGATGAATTACATTGCTATCAACAATATTACATTCTAGTCTTGTTGTAGCCATGGTTAAACATAAAGTGAAAAGAGATGGAGAAGACCTCTGCATTTCCTTTTGTCCAAATTTCAATAGCCAGTGRGGGGAAATCTGCAGGAAAAAAATCCAAACACATAACAGAAAACSAATATTTGAAATATGTATAAATAGAACTATTTTTTTGGAAAAAATTGAAGAGTTCATTGCTCAGCAGCAATAGATTAGACACAAGATGCCTGAACGCTAATACACCTTCTTTGGCTTACAGCAGGAAAGATTCTGTTTGTTTTGAAGCATTTACCAGATTAGTTCATTCCTGACTTTGATTTGAGTCACAGGAAGCCTAACAGGTACATCATGACTTATAGTCATGGAATTTAAAGCCATTGGTTTCATTGGGATTATTTATCAGAYGTGGTTTGCRTGGTAATGSTGCAAAACRTTAGAAAAAGCAAAGTATACCGAARCCACTTCCCTTTTTCCTAAGGTTAGGAGTGCATGGAAAAGCCACTGTAACTGTAGGATGAACTGGAACAGCTGCTAAATGCCTGCAATTGCTGAAAGATGTTACCTTCACAGCAGGAACAGATGTTGGTGTCTCCARCAAGATCTTGGTCTCCATTCCTAAAGTAGAGTTGAGATGTTGCACTCTCCAAGGATTACAATGAGTTACAATAGACACTTTCAAAAGAGGCCAGGGAATAAGTGCTAAACATTGGCAGGACAAAATCAATTCTAAATTAAGTCAAGAATTTTGTTTACATTTCCCTTGTCTTTTTTTGAAATACACACCCTTCTGAAAGAAGTAWGAAGCGATGAAGAATTTACCATGTTTCAGATCTGAAAGCTCCTGCATTAATCAGTGGCTTCAGGTGGGACAACCACTGGCATATGCTGGGTAAGATGAGCTTTTGCAATGCATCTTGAATGCCACAACAACTTATTGTTTACATATGGGTGATAAAAATGGTATTCTTTGCTATCTCATCACTGGTATGCCTCTTAAACTACATTGAAACCTTATATTTACAGTGAATAAACTCACAAACTGATGTYAAATGGAAGTGAAGTCTATGTATTACTATTATTTATTCATTAGTCTTCATGGATTTAATAYCCAGAGACAGTAGATACTTTACACAGCAAGACAAATGCCTGTCAGAAGACAGTAGCAAATAAGTAGCAAAGAGAAAGACAGTAATATTATATTCCTGCTTTCTACATCTTACTATGCATAATAGGTTTGTATATTTTATTGCAAACCTAAAGCATAATAGGTTGGTGCATGGCAGTAGGGTGCTAAAAGGAAAATACAGCTTAATTAGATACAAGGTTTCAAACAATTTGTTAAGGTGGAGCAGCACAAGCTGACACAGCAGTCACAGCAGCTCTGCAGCAGTGTTATACTGCCAACAAGGGCTAGCAGTGTATTCCAGCCTCTCTGTGCTTTTCTGTGCATTTCTAAAGGTTCTCCCATAAGTTGCTTTATAGCTCCATCCCTGTTTCTAACATGTGATGTCTCCAGTTAAATACGTGGGGTCCCCAGAATATCTCTCTTGCAGTTCCTCATGAAAACTTGAAGCCAAGTAAATTTTTCCTCATACAATAATTCAGTTTTTTTAAAACAAAGGTTTAAAAGTTTGATATAATGYATAAAACATGTGACAAAGATGGTTTTGTTTTTATTTTCTGCTTGGACAGAGGTTGGGCCTTAAGTTATTTTTAGGATGGTGTGTTTGCTTTTGCTTTAACTGCGGTTTTTCTCCTGCAATGGAAGAGGCCCCAGATTTAAAGTGCTCATATTCACATAAGCAAACAAGGAAGTCACAGAAACCTCTGCCCTGTGCTCTGTTTTTTCAAACAAGTTCATTTGTTCCTTGTAGGTCCAAAATGAATTTCATTTCCCTTTTCAGGCAACAGATGTTTGGAYGAGAAACTTGCCTACCTTCATCCAGCAGTTTTAGCAGAATTAYGCTTGATAAAACSTGATAAATGMATGCACTTTATAAAGAAAAGCACTKTAGGGCTAGAACTGTAGCCAGACCTTGGCTAATTTATCTAGAGAGGAAGGGGGARTGACTTTTTCCCCAHGCTTCAAGTTAAAGCTAGAAGAATCCATTTATTTTGAGAAAAGTGGCAACTAACCTTTTTCTGCACAGGAGAGCTTATTGAAGCTWCATGCAGAAGTATTTCCAGTCCTTTAAGTGCTTTACTAAAAGACCTGTAGATAAACTTCCTGGGGAATTTTAGAAAGAGTTCACAATTCACTTACATAACAGCTATTCTAGAGAGCTGCAGAGTGTGGAATGTGATTTCCTTCCTGTGGGATGAAAATTCAGTGGTACAAAATATCTTACAGAGCATGCACTCATCTAATTTTGCAAAATGTTGAACAAAAAATACAGCAAAATTCTAATTTCACAGTTCACATTACRTTTTACAGGCCTTCTGCTTCCAAAACAGCTATATTTTATATGTTGGCTCCAAACACAGTGAAAAGCTTGCAGAATGGGAAAGTGATTTGCTTAGACTGAAGGAATGAAAACGTTTCTAGATCAGTTGGTAGCATCTGCCACTAATCGAGAATTAGGGAGCTAATTTCCTCAAGGACAGATTATTTCCTAATTGTCCATTTTAAAGGTTCTTCTTTATGGTTGGCATTTATGGTGTGGTAGTTCCTACAGATCAAACTAGTACTGCATGCTGAGCAGGCACATGAGCAATAAATAGTGGCAGAAATAACAAATAATCAAAATAACAGGGTACTGGCTGACAAGGAAAAATATTCAGATGTATGGTATAATTTCCATCACCATTATTTTTGCTATAAAGTATGAATGGAGCCAGCTAAATGRCTGTTAGTAAACAGTGGCATTCTCTATAGCTTTTCATTAACTGCTACACTGGAGCCTCAGTCACGTGAGTTTTTAAGAGCTTCCAGCTTTCCTCAGAGCCCCAAATAATGTGTGTATTATTTTGGACTAAAATATCACTTTCTCCCTTTTAAGTCAAAATTTCCARGAAAGAGGGGAAATATCCATTCTCCATCAGATGAAGAATATTTCAAGCTTAAGTCTCATGTCAGAATTTCTTTTCTCCATATCACAGGGAAAATTTTGAGTCRCTGTATACGGAAATAAATGCTTCTTTTCTTTCCCTGTTATTTATGATCCTCTTCTGAGCCACAAGAAAATGATGGAATAAACATAATAAACTAGGTCAGCTAATTATATAATCACATAAATAACTATAAAAAGAAACAAACAAAAAGCATAAGGGTAAAAGGTTATATACACATTGGTGCATTAGGCCATAAAAGGTATTATTTTCCACTCTGCCAGCCAGCAATACTGAAGTGTCTCTTCAGACTTATCACATTAAACAGAAGCTAATATGTACAGTGAGAGAGGAACAGAAAAATTTTTCTTCATGGCCTAGAAGTGGAGAATGTGGCTACATATAAAAMGTTTCAACCCCAAAATATTCTGAAAGTATCTTAAGAAGAGACAGTATGCATAAAAGAGAACATTTAAAAGAGAAAGCGTGCTGTGTGTTTTTCTGCAGAGGACAGAGGGTGAATGATATGGAACAAGGGAGCATTGGGTTTGCTGCTGTTACTAAATTTCCTGGGTAATTTTTACTTTGCCTCATGAAACAGCATTGTAGCTCTTGGCTTTTTCTTTGTAGTGGCTGTGCTATTTGGATTGCCTGATATMATTCTTTTTCTTTGGCTCTTCTCATTTGCTTGCAGGAGTTTTATTATAAAGGGAGATGCACAGGGAAGATCCAAAGAAGGAAATACTGACAATACAAAAGAGTGGTGGGTACAAGCACAGAAACATCATTTTCTCAGCAGATATACATCACGGCCTTGCTCATTTGTGATGATGTGCTATGGTGCCTAATGTGTTAGGCTGRCTTGCAGTGGGTTTGTCACTGCTGTACAGTTTGGGTTGAGTATTCAGGTTTCTAGTATCTTTGCTAAACCTAACTTTAAGCTTGTGCTTTAYTTTGCCTGTGTTAAGGAAAAGGCTTTAGTGGGTGCCAGTATTGTGCTGAATCAATACCTCAGCACATGCCTAAAAGTAGAACTTTTAATTTTTTTTTTTTTAAATAGGGTAGTCTCAGTTTTCCTGTAAATAGCACAAGCTCTCATTTCAGGTACCTCAAGGTGTAGCAAAACATATTTTCTTTTTTTTCATATATCATACTAACTCTAAATAATCATTATTATAGTTTAATTCACAGCCTGTCAATCTTCTCAGAGGGGTGCAGAAGGGAGAAAAAACAAATTTCATCTGCATAAAGACCAGGGGATTGAAAGATCTGATACTGTCTCCATTTGGAGACAGTAGTCAGTAGTCTAGTAAATACTGCAGTGAAAGTCTTTTGTAACTGTCCTGGGAATATTAATGCTATTTATTCCTGGGCAGTGAGCATGGCATAAAAGTAGTATTTTAAAACTTTTGATTCAATACACTGTATTTTACTGAGATGACCTCAAAGTGCTGGGGCATGGTGTTCATCTTCTGTTGAGCTTGTAATAAGAATACTCCTTTGACAAGCTCAGGTCTTCATGATTTACCACCAGAGATTGAGCCTTGTTTCTAGTGTATGTTCTTCCCACTGAGTTCAGTAGTATCCATCAAACCAGAATTGTCCTGAAAATGTTTCCTTGCATCCCTTCTAATGCCAACATACTGTTTCATGTTCTCACCTTCAGTATTTCCACACAAATTTTCAGTCTTCAAACTGTAGGCAGTGGGTGTGACTTGAAATTTCAGCTGAGTTGGAAAGGAAGATCAACAAATCTGTTCCCTCTTTGTTGCCATGTATTCTGACAGTTGTATATGTTTTGTTAGAGTTTGCTTTCTGATCTGACTGAATTGCTCATAATATAGTATTCACAGGTGCTTTTCAGATACTCCTGCACAGCCTACTTGATTGCTCATTCTTTGTGTCCTCTGCTTCTGGGTTTGTTTTGTTTTGTTTCTAAAAAAATGCATTAACTCCTTCTGAGAATTTGCTTTCTGATGCAGCAGATTTCCAGTGATTCCTTTTTTATTCAGATCACTTAATTTCAATTATGTAATTCTCCCTAAATTTATATAGGTGTAATATATCAGAATATTGTCACAGAATCTGACTTTTCATTAATTCCATTTTGATTCCTGCCTAAAATCAAGGGGCTCAAAATTCCTTTATTGTACTTATTCTGTATGCATAACTGCATGTGGTGAACAAATTACAATCATTGTATCACAAGTTTCAGGAAGGACTATGCAAAATCGTTTTTTTCCCCTGGTATCTGAAAGGATTTGATTTCCACTCAGAATATTTAACCTTCCTGAGCAATGTCTACATGTTTTACATAATGATTATAATTCTGTGATGTTATTTTTGTGTCGATATTATGCAAACCACATGTTCTAATAAAAAACACTGGCTGTAGCTGAATATCTGCACYACTTAATTTTTCTGCTCTTGCAGGAACAATACTTGTAGTGTTTTGCTAAATTTTTTGTGTGTGTTATGGTTTAATGTCTTTGACATGAAACATGTATTGCTTTTTTTTTCCCACTAGAAGTTTTTTGTCCCTCATTTCTTTTTCCATTGGTTATTTCTAACATTCTTATCCTTTACCATTCACGGTTAAATACACAGAAAAAAATACTCACTAGGTTGAAATGGGAAGAGTGTAGACCATCCTGTTTTCCCCCATTCCTATCATAAGCCCATTGGTTTACAAGGACTAAAAACTTGGCATGTCAGTGGAGGAAAAGCTCTGTTTCATCCAGCCTAACTTCTTAGTCATTTAGAGGTTTTAAAAGACTGAATTCTCTCAGTCAAACGTCTGTGACACCAGAAAAAAAGAGTTTGGGGCTGGGATATTAAACTTTTTACAGTAAAAAAAGCCTGAGGAAAAAGTATGTCCATTTCATAATAGGAAGGGTGTTGTACCCCAAACAGTTTCAGAGTATTTTAAAAAGAGAAACCAACAAACACTGCATTTGGAGTAGATATAGATGAGTAAACTATCAGCACCTGGAACAGGTAGATTATTGGGCTGCAGTTTCTCCAGATAAGTCAGTTGAAGTGTACCTGCTTCCCTGGTCCAAAATCTTAAGCTGATCTCTGCAAGCTAACATTTTAGYTGATACAGCCTTATAGTTCTTTTTTTTTCTTCTTTCTTTCCCTCTTCTTTTCTTTTATTTTCTTTTTTTTTCTTTTTTTATGTAACATAAGGTAAATTTTATAGATTAATTTTTCAGATAATTTTGGRGGAGASAAGGGAGAMAGGAAAGGGCCTTTGCTGTCACAAATCACTTTGGACACCTGCAAAAGGAGGTGAGGACAGGAAAAAGACATGAACATTGATCACTAAGTAAGTCTTCAGGTGTAYTGCTGAAGAACAAACCAGAGACTCTGACAGCCTCTGGAAAAGARCTGCAAAAGCTGTGCCATAACTCCACTGTGTTTCCAGGCAGAAAATGGTACTGCCTTGCCATGCATGTGCTGAAGGATACTTTCCCCCAAAATATCTTGGATAACACATGATTCTATATCATCCTCAATTTCCATGAAGCTAAAAAACCACAAACATTTCTATTGTGCAAATTATTTCTGAAATCTAGAATCACACAGCAAGATGTATGAAAATATCCTGTGGTTTAATGGGAAAAAAAGAGAAAAAAAGGATCCAAGCAATTTTTTTGACCCATGGTTCAGAAAATAAGTGTATCCTGTGTACACCTAGGATGTTACTCACCATAACAACTATTTCTACCTTTGGAACTGTAGAAACAAATGGCAGTTTAAGAATGCAGTCACTCATTTTAAATCCAGAAATAATTGGTTGGGGATTRTTTTCTTAGATTTGAGGGGTTTGTGGASTTTTGTTCGTTTGCAGGTTTTTTGCWTTAGGTCTTTCTTGATCATTTAACTCTTGCAAATCACTCTGCATCTCTTTTATTTCAATCATCTTTTCACATCTTTATGTACAAGGTCAAAGAGGTCTAATAAGTCAAGTAGTGTTTTGCCCTGTAGATATGTAGTACTTGCAGTTTTGTTCTTGTCTTCTACCTCCTGGCTTGCTTTCCAAATGGCACCCAWGAGATTAATATCCATTTGAGTTAATGCTTAAGTTAAAACTCCAGTTCTGGCTTCTGTACAATAGAAGTGTGTGTGATACCATGGAAGCTGATAGTCCAAGCATTAAAGCTTTTTATTAGCTTTCACACATGGATTGTTTGCTATATAGGGTTCTTAAAAATTGGTTTTAGTTTTTTTACTTGATTTTGATAAAATAGCATAAAACATTTTATAGTTCAGCACAAATCAGCAAATGCTTTTCAGTGTTTATATTCTCTAAAGTGATTACATGCAAAGCACAGTACACTTAAAACCTAAAGAATTTAATGATAAATGACAAAATTCAAAACATTATATGAGACAAAATAATTTCTTTGCTCCCTTACTTTTTTGAGGGTGGGAGTTTTGTTTTCTGTCCCTATGAGCTATCATTGGTTTACAGCCAGCATATGGGAGAGCCTRTGACACTGAACTGACTTGAAATGTGAAGAAAGCAGTGGTGTATCCAATATCAATATGTAGCACAAATTTTATCTTCCTCTTCCAATGTTAAAACTTTCTGAGGATGAAGTAAATAAAAACAGATGAATGGATTTCACTAACTTACTGTTAGCAGCATTTTCTTTATTTTCAATAGAGCAATAGTTACAGGAGGCCCCTTCATTGATTGCCCAGTGACACCAGCTACTCTAAAACCTTAGAGTGAAGGGCTGAGCAGTTCTGAATACAATACAATCTCCAAAGATAAATTAAAAAAAAAAATGTGGCTTTAGGTCCTATAGATTGGTGATTTGGACATCCTGTTAAAAAATTCCAGTATCCATACCRGTAGTCTCCATGCAACTACTTCTCTCCTCAAGGAACCTGCCATGATGGCTAAATAATAGACTAGASTTAGAGATAAGGCAGTKGTGCCATGATATAAAATATCAAGTRTAAGTGCAAAGAGCATGAGAAATATCAAGGTGAATGTTTAGATGAAGAATTCGTCATGGCCTCACAAAAGGGCTGACCTGGGAACAGATACAAGTCGGTGTGTAATTAATGAGGAGAACARTAAAAAATTACTTGTACTTCTAGTGAATAAATTATAAGCACACCATAAATGCAGTAACAATGACTGACTCTTCAGATTTTAGTTTAACTAAAGAGGCCTCTGTGTTTGTACAAACTCCAGCTTGATACTTCACTTTAGCAGCATGAATCCACTTTTGAGGGTGAGAATAACACAGTATGGTCAAAAGGTATATCATTTTCATTGACACAGCAATACCTCCCCTGGATAAGAAAGTGAGTAGAAATGTGAGGTGAAAGGTGAGATGGACTCATGTATCCACAGTGGACAGTATTTCAGTAACATTTTCACAGAAAATGTGAAGAGCCCCTGCAGACMCACAATCAGAAAACAACCACAGGCAGCAGTGCTTGAACTCAGGATATCTGAATCACTTTCTGAGCTTCCCCCACGCCAATATTGTCAGTGATCGTGTAAAAAGAGGATGCAATTCTGAAAATTAAAAATTATTTTCCTTCTGTTGCTTACAAAAAGAAATTTACCCAAACAGCCTTTTTAATGGAGGTAGATGTACTGGGTTTGCATGGCCAGGCTTTGGTAGCAGGGGGGCTRCAGGGKTGGCTYCTGTGGGAAGCTTCCCCCTTGTCCAACAGTGCTGATGCCAGGCGGCTCCAGGACTGGGCTGTCACTGGCCAAGGCTCAGACAATCACTGCTGGTGACAGCACCTCTGGGCTTACAGAGTTAAGAAGGGGGAGAAAGCCCTGCACAACAGCAGCCAGGAGAGAGGAATGAAAATACCTGAGAGAAACGGCCCTGCAGGCRTGCTGGWGCAGGTGGGTGCCCAAAGGAGCCTYCAACCACATGGGAAGCCTGCACTGGAGCAGGCTCCTGGCAACACCACTGGATGAAAGGGTCCACAGAGGAGCAGGTTTGCAGGCAGGAYTTCAGCAGGGGYCCCCTGCTGGAGCAGCCTGTTCCTGAAGGACTCTGTAGGAGGGACTCATGCTGGAGCAGTTCATARGGAATACCACTTGTGGGAAAGCCCCACTTTGGAGAAGTTCATGGAGGGCTGCCTCCTGTGGGAGGGGCCCCACACTGGAACAATAGAAGATTCCTCCCCCATGAGGAGTGAGCAGCAGCAGGTAACACATGTGATCTAACCACAATCATTTTGCTGGTACCTTTGTGTCACTTGGGAGTAGGAGGTAGAGAAATTGGAAGTAAAGTTAAGCCCTGGATGAAGGGAGAGGTGGGAACTAAGTGTTTTTAAGATTTTTGCTTCTKTCTTATTATCACACTCTGCTTWGATTGGTAATAACTTGAGATATTGTTTCCCCAAAYYRAGTCTGTTTTGCTTSTGTCATTAACTGCTGAGYRATCTCCCCATCYTTSTTTTCAYCCATACATCTTTTGTTACATTTTCTCTCCCCTGTTCAACTGAGGAGGGAAGTTATGCAGTGGYTTTGGTGGGCACCTGRTGTCCAGCCAGGATCAGCCCAATTCAGGATATTTTTTGCCCAGTTCAAAAGACTCTTCCACACACTCTGGATGAAAACCTGTTTTGAGTTTCAAGWTCACCTTCAGATGCAATTTCCAAGACTGGGACACCTGGAAAATTTTGTGTGTATGAGATACTCACACTTAGGACAAGGTTAATTTCATGTAATTTTGGATATCTGCAACATAGAAAGCTGGATATGAGCTGGTTACTTTAGGATCCTGTAGAGTCAACAGCATAATTCCTCTAAAGAAAATATCTACTTTATGTTGAAATAAGTAGCATGCCTAGAGGGTTTGGATCTCTGCAATGACTCAGGGTAGGGGGGTAGTGACCAATGACAAGCTCAGATAAAGACACACAATCAGCTCAAGGAGAAAGCCTAACCTCACTCTATTCAGTTAAAATGTGATCTTGCAGTAGTGGAAAGTAATCATTCATAGACGGAACAATGATCAGAGTCTTCCTTTATTTCTTTASATAGGTTTGGAGGTTGCCTAATCTATAGGCAGCTCAGAGCTGGCATGTTCTGAAAAGCTCTTGAGAAGCACACTTCTTCATCCTGCTGCTGAAAAGAGTAACTCCACAGTCTGGAGCTGATGTTATAAGTATTTTTTTTTACTTTTCTAGTTAAACTGCAAATACACCCCCTCACCCCACCCTTCCATCCCAGTTTWATGTTACTCATCATCTATAAAAATTCCTATAACTATATTCACCTTAGTTGTACTGAAAATATTAAGGTCTTAATATATAGACTAATCCTTAGCATGTTTACATTCTCAAAGTCTTGAATATATGAATGAAACAGTCAGAGAGGACAGTTAGTAGATCCACTGGTAGGAACCATCATTTATCAGACTTTCAGAGACCGGATTTAATAGATTTAAAAATCTGGAGCAAGCTGTCTTTAAGGAATAGATATCTTATTTTGAACCTGTCTAATTAACTGCATCCTTCTGTTTTCTTTCACCTAAACCCTTTATCATTTGTCTTTTTCAATCCCTAACATGCTGTGTAACTGTCAAATGTTTTCTACCTTYGTTATATACCAATCAAACACTCTACCTTCCATCTCCCCCCACCCACTTCACTGGCAGCCCTTCCAGCTGCAATTCCTTGCTCTGTGTTCCCTCTTCTGATCCATTCTCCAAAGGTCAAAATAGACAGCTGACTTCACAAAGTCAGCACAGATTAGTATAAAAACCACTTGGATATCTTTCTCAATCAGTTACTTTCCACACCTGTATATATATTTTTTATTTGTTTATTTATTTATTTACTTATTTATTATTTATATATTTATATTTATATTTATATTTATAGATAGATAAATAGATTTTTATTTTAAAGCAAACAGCCCTAGCATGTCATGGTGCCTCTCCAAAAGAGTACTGTAAGAGTCTGTAAAGTGTAACACGCTCTGTTCTGGACTGATTTATGACTTATGATAGATTTTTGAACCATCTCTGATGAAGATGGTTGTCTTTGCATGAAACAAACCTTTTCAGCTCCTCCATGACAAACACAAATGTCAAGAGTTCATTCATTCATTCATTCATTCATTTGTTTGGTCTTCTCCAGGAAAGTAGTCTATAAGCACATTGTTTACATTTTGGCCATCTATTAGCCTTGCAGCCAACAGCTTCTTGGAAACTTCATGTATGTGATCTGTGTCCAAAGGGTTTATTTATTAAATTGCATTTATTTATTAGTTCTCAAGCTAGCTTTCCCTCAAAGTATTTTTTATGTGACTGCATTTTAATTTTTAATTTGCCATATTTTATATTTTTCCATAGTTCCTTATTCAGGAAGGAAGGATATCATTCACTCTTTGAATGTTGAATGACTCATTCCTTGCATGAGAATTTATAGTTCCTGGAATGATGCACAGTTATCTGAATAGCCTTTTTTACCTTTTAAGTCACTTGCTACTCACAATGGTTTGAATTTTATTGGATCTTATTTTTTTCTGCATTGTTTTGGCATAATATTTTTTAAGGTTTGATGTGCATTTCCTCTGAAATTTCAACRTGATACTTTTCAGCAAAGCTGGACGTATCTGTATATATGTGCCTTTTTTCAGCCTCTTTTAATTCCTTTTAAACAAGATTTCTTTTAGTTTTTTTATTTGTTAATTTTGGAAATTAAAACACTATGGTGGTGTTTGAGGGGTTTTGCTTTGTTTTCTTTGAGTTTTGTTTTGTTCAGCTGTGTCGTTCCTGCAGCCATGTGCCCTTTAATCTCTGGTACAGAGGAGTCCTTGGGCAGCATTGCTTTGCACCAGGACCTGCAAGCACACCAGCACRGCCAGTTGTGCATTTCCCCACTGGCTGCCAGTGGCTGCAGTCATCCTCATGATGGCTAAAAATTAAGTCTCTGCATCACACTCTGAAGAAAGATTTAACCAGATCACACTGAGGTAATTAACAACTTTCATAATGACTGTGTTCCTGTCCTGAGAGAGCCTCTGATCTCCTAAAGCATGTCTCAGCCAGACTTGAGAGGGTACAGGGATCAGCAAAACAGCTCAATGGGACATTTCCTGGTTTCACCTTGGAGCCTCAACCCATGCAGATTCTGTGTTATTGACTGAAAGTTAGAAGTTAGCATAAATGATGAAGTCATTCAGAGAATAGAGACCAAATATACTCCAATTAAATCAATATATGGCTGTCACCATTTTTGTGAAAGGAAATTTCCCAGCTTCTATATGACACCTTGAGATCAGCTCCTGTGTAAACAGCTAACATCAATACGACTTTGCTCATGACAAAAATGGGGCAGACAAGGAATTTGCTTAGCACAGGGAAACAGGCACGAGCTGTCTCTATTTTCAGGGAGAGCAATTTGATTCATCCAAGGACAAGCCACACAGACCATCCAGCTTTTCCAAAATGTTGCATGCAGTTATCCATGTAGATTTAATCAAAGCTTGATGTGCAGTGACAAAGTAGTAGAGAATAAGCAATTCAATAAGAATTGTGGAAGCATCCTCTCATTTTGCATATCAATCCAAGGCTAGTAGAAAACAATTTCTAAGAGCTACTTTTGGTGGAAAAAGATTAATTTTAATGTCAAGAAAAATGTTATCACTCTTAAATATATTCTAGTCACCCGAATAACAGACTGCTAAAATAGCTAAATCATCATCACCATCAAAACCCAACTAGTGCAAAACACATATGGATTACTTTTATGAAACTACTTTATAAAAAAATACAGCCACCATTTGGTGAATGATGTGTAAATATTCATTTAGGASTCTTCAAAATGTATTTTTTAAGACCATTACTGCGGCACACAGCTTTAGTTGAAGTATTTTATTAACTTTCTCCTCTACAATGCCTSTTATAAGCAACATACAGTTGGTCTCCTGCATCATGGTGTGTTTTGCAATTACACATCTGCATAGGAAATATACAAAATTTTACTGCTTTTCCTGCTTTGTCAAACAAACATATTTCTGGTTTTTTATGGATCTGCTTCTGCTGCATTTATTGCAAAAGTCTAGTTGTTAAAGAGCATTGTATTTAAAATAATAACACTTCTCAATACATTCATTTAAATCCTCCTTAAGTATAAAAACAACTGAGAGACATCTGGTTCCAACTGAGACAGGAAATGTCTTTGCTGACGTGGGATCATGTTTATTTCAAAGAAGTCCAAGGATGATCTTGGGAGGTGCAGAGGAATATATTTAATACAGTATCAGACAAACTGGTAAAAAACTACAATGAACAACAGAATAGTAGGAAAACAGCTAAGTATAGCATAGTGAACAATAATTATCTTGCCTGTTTTCTTTACCCATACACATCTGGTGCCACAATAGCCTAAGGAGGTGGGCAACATGCTGTCTGCCTACATATTCTCTGCCTATTTCCCAATCTCTCTCCCACCCCATATCCTGGCTGCTGTCYCTGACATGAAGCAGCAGAACTCTGCCACAGGCTGAAGCCACAGGGTGACATCCCCAGTGACTGGCAACTTGCCAGGTGAAATGGAGCAGTTCAGTGCTGAATTTGGGCTAAGGCCCTTTCCTGGGGCTCTCTTTCAGCAGTCTTTCTGAACAGCATCAGGTGGCCCCAGAGGAAGAAGCAGAAGCCCTTTCAGGATGCACCCATGTAAGCACTAATGCTTTTTTTTCTCCATTTTTCTGTCCACTACTATTTTGGTTTAGTTGGCTTGGTTCCCCAGTCTGGTTCACTGCTAGTTCAAATGCTGGGAGGGAAGGAATGCTTTCAGTGACATTGTCAGTTTAAAATGAAAATGCTTGTCGCAGTGGAGACTCAGTTTATGAGTCTATCAAAAGTCAACCACCARTAGTTATGAAATGTATAATTTTTATGAGATCATTACCCCTGTGTCAGATTTGGTAGTGCTTGATCAATTTAAACATTATCAAGAAGAAAATAATGGATGAACTGGCAATTAGAGCACATAAACCCACTTCAGGAAAGTAAGCTATAAATTATACATGCAAGCTTACATATGGAGTAGGAGTGACAAAGATTAGGATTTGTCCACTTCAAAAGGAGCCATCTGAAGGTGATACCCAGTAAAGGGCCTCATTTACAGTGCTGGAATGTGTTTTATTGGCTGTGGTGTGAGGTGGCATGTCATACTGAAACTCCACATTTCCCTTTGTGCCTRAACACCCTTGCAGTCACCACTGGTAGCAGGACACTCCACGTTTCTGCCATGTTCTGTTATGTTCTATGTAACAAGGCAAGAAGTTCAAGCCAAAAAAAAGGGTGCCCTTTCTCATACAATACATGGGGCATTGAGAAATTTGCTCCTTCAGGAAGGCTCATTGCTAAACAATGACAGATGTTATGACAGATTCCAAAGAGCATCAGACATATTCCACCAGTGAGTATTAGATGCAACAGGCTTGACATGCAGCCTGCCTCAGGATATTCCTSAACCACTGGTGAGACAGCATACTCAAGACTGTTCTCTCTCATTCATTCCTTTTTAAAAATTATTTCCCTAAACCTCTGTAAGAAGCAGTATTCTGAATGATATGTACCTAATATCTTTTTAGTATGATCAGTGTTATTTCCTACTGTTTTGTTGAAGAGTAGGAAACAGAGATTTGTCATTGTTGCATACTGTTGAATGGTGTGCCACAAAGGAGACAGATAAAAATGGTGTAAACCCTCACTCCAGTTCTGGCTACACAAGAGAAATGCCCTGCCTTTCTGTCCCTAGGAAACAGCAGYAACTGCACTGTGGTTTTCAGAACTAATCTGTTATTGTGTTTGAGACCCCAGTTCTTTCACATCTCTGYCTCAGTGAGGAACAACACACACAGGGGGCTTTAACTGTCTGTGCCAGACATCCTTTCTGCTGCCTCAGATTGGATCACCATTTCAGAGTGAGGACCAAGCCTTGTGRCACTTGAATTCAGCTGCACTGAACAAGGCAGTGGGAAGAGGAGGYTTTCATTTTGTATGCATGGCATGGCAGRTGATTGACATTTAAAACATGTGCACAAATAGGTACAGATATATAGGTATGTATAAATACTTATACACACACATTATACAGAAGAACTATATTATAATAAAGGTTATGAAGAAAAGCTCCTRAAAGTTAGAAAATTTCATCATTAATTCTGCACAATGTTTGCATGTTCAGTCCCTCTCAGCCATTAAAGACAGGTTCATGGGTTTTTTCTACAAGATCTTGCCMTGTTAAAGCAGATGGTTACTTTAAAATTAATAAGCAGCTATTTGTTCAATACTTGCAGCACATTCCCTTGCCCTGAGCTTTATTTATGGAACACTACAAAAGCACTGCTTTGAAAATTTATTGACTTCATTCTRGGTTGAAGAAGTTCAAAATCTTCCAATAAAAAAGTACTCTTTATTCAAATCTAAAACTTTCTATGGCAGACTTTTAACATAAACTTCACTCTGAAAAAAAGAGAAAGATAGAAAAAAGGAGAAAAGGAGAAAAGGGGAGAAAGGGGAAAGAAAGAAGGGAAGAAGAGAAGGAAGGAGGGAAGGAGAGAAGGAGGGAGGGAGGGAGGCTTTTGATTACGCTGTGTTTTTTTTTATTATTTTAATGAATGAAACATATTTTCTTTTATCATTTTAGACAAAATTAATTAATGCATATATATAGATACTTCAGAATTAAATTCTTCTACAAAGGTTTGACTTTTATGATAGAAAAAGCACTTTAAGCTTAATTTTTTTGCAAAAATTTGTTTCACCAAAAAGATCACGTTTTTTGGGTTTTTTCTAAATTGCAGTGTGGTGAAGCTAACTTCCTTTTTTTCTTTCTCATGAACAATTAATTCCCAMTGAACTTTATTTTTGGGGTTTTTGATGCTCATTGCTATAGATCYTACCTTTTTTATACTATTAATTAAATTACACAGTGCTTTTATAGGCGACAGGAAGCCTATTTTAAAAAGGGTCAAATAAATGAAGGTGAGATGAGATTCAGATACAACCTGAGTGTGTAGGAGGAAAAAGAAGTCTGGAAGGGAGACTTATTATTACCTCATAATAATCAACACGAACATCTTCCTATCCATATCTACTATTCACATACTGGAGTAAAAGAAAACCAGTGAAGCCAGTGCCAAAAAAGAAAGAGAACTTATTCTCCTTCTCACTCCCTTTATGGACTACTACACCATCATTAAGAAAAGAGATAGTGCAGAGAAAGGTGCAGCATTTCTGCATTAGGTCATCAAAGAACAGTGACAGATCTCCTGCAAAATCAAAATGATAACTCTTTGGTATTTGTGTTCAGTAGTCCAGTTTGAATAAAAAATGGAAATATAAACTGTGACTTGCCTCTCCTGTTAAGAAATAAACTCTCAATTCTACGTGTAGCTTGCTGCAATGTTTGGCAGTGAATTGTGAACTGCATTTGAACATAGGTGACATTACTGTTACATCTGCTAAAAAGCTTCATCAAATCTAGAGCTTTCCCCTTCTACACTCTGTCTGCAGCACTGTACACTTTTAAGATGCACAGCTAGTTTTTTTAAGCAGCTTTCAAAAAGCACTTCTGTAACAGAAATATGTAAATATTCCTATGACACTGACTTTCATTTGAAGTTAAACTGGTGTGCAAAATGGGCATTCAGCCCCATYGATCTGATCTACACAATGCCAACTGCACAAGGACAAACATGCTACCAKGGAAGTTGTGACACTTGTGAACCAGGAGCAAACTGCTTGCAAATGGATTTATTATGAAACAGCATCACTGATTGCTTCATAGATTACTCTGTGGAGCTGTGCTCTACTTGAGATAAGCACTTCTGTCTGGAAAAGCAATTAGGGATTTCTGGATTTGAAACTGTTAATCTATCAACAGGAGGCACATCTACTTATAGTACTATGAATTTAAATTGTATGCATAAGCCTACAGGATCAGGCAGAGAAGCTGAGGGCAAAATAATGTCCCACTCACACCCAATGGAGGAGAAGCCTTGTTAGGTGTTGTAGCAGAGATAAGAAGACAGGTTCCTTGCTTGGGAAACATGCTTTGCACTGGTGRCTTGTTACAGTGAACACTGCAGTAAATTAAGCAAGACAACTGTAGATATATAAAATGTCTTTTCCAGCTACAAAAGAAAGCTCCACAGAGAATCTGGTCAAAGTTTTCACAGGACAGTGGTGGATGTTCAGTTGTGGAGAGTGAAGGTGCTGGGAAGCCACTTTGTTGCTATGATTAGTCTCTCTGGAATAGTGGCTGACAGGCACAAGAAGGGTGGAAAGCAATGAAACAAAAGGTTTACTTGGTTTGTTGAAGAAGTCAGGGCTGGGGGGGGGAGGGAGGAAAAATTGTTTCCTGCCATTTCACATAGATTACCTTTCAGACACTGGGAGTTCATCCAAATCTTTCCAGTCAAACAGTCTGTATGTAACCTGGATCATCACCAAACCAAAAGCAGAAAGAAATTACAGGGTGAGAGATGTGAAGGCCAAATCAAAGGAAATGTAACATACAATGCTCAAACTATACAGAGTGGCTGCTTCCTTGCTCATGCTGAAGTTGTCAATATAAAACATTCCCTCTGAGGCATCTGTGGCCGAAGACAAATTTTACCAGATGATGTTGTCTGACTAGAGGCCTGTTATCAAGTTATGTGTGATTCCTGGTATAGCACAGCTGAATTGTTTTGATACATTGCTATCATGGAAAAAAATGTAAGATGTGCCAGGAACAATTTCCAGCTGATTCCCAACTTGCTTACTGTCTAAATATTTTTTATGAGTCCCTGAAGTGCTAGAAATGCCAACCTCCATCCTCCCACCAGAAATAAGATCAGGAACATATAAGCATGGGTTTCTCAAGACCAATTTATTTAGCTAAAGGACACAAACCACACCATTTCTGTGATGACTGTAATCCTTTGCAGTGTTGTTTTCTCCTGGTTCTTGGAATTTGCATTTCAAGACAGAAGAATAGCGTACTGGTAACAAGGTAAGTATTGTGCAATATCTRTATTGTACTAGTCAGGTGACATAAGGAAGGAGACTGTCATTCAAAYATGTTAGAAAGAAAGATTTCTAGGTAATACAACCACAAAAAAATAGCAGGAGTATGAAAGTAATTGCTCTTTATTATTAAAGTCGAATCCCATTATTAGGCCAAAGCTAGCACACACTTTCCATTAAGTTATTTAAGGCATTAAAAAAATCTGAACTTGTCAAGAAAATACAGATGTCATTTTAGTATGGCATAAATTACTGATTCCAGTGGATTCCCCACTCTTAATGAGCGACCTTGCTTTACAACTTTAAAACTCAATGAACTCTGTAAGAACTTGTCTTCACGTACACGGTTACAATATTCAGATCTGCACACAAAGCTACTTGATGTGAAAATTTACCCATGGATATGTGCCTGGGTAAATACATACACACATATATGTGTGTGTGTGTGTGTGTGTGTGTGTGTGTGTGTGTGTGTGTGTGTGTGCTTGGGTGCACTGTTTGATGAGCCAAGGCAGTTGTGAGATACAGCAGAACTCAATTACAAGCAATTGATTCCCATCCCCACAATCCCCCATGCCTCTAAACGTACCTTGCAATCTAGTTTAAAAACGGCCTGGAATTCAGCAGGGCCTGGGAACAGTGCCAGAAACAACGGGATACCCATCCATATGGAAATGTGCAGCCACCAATGCAGCACAGCACGGCACAGACGCCTGACATAAATCATAGGTAACATCCAACAGTGCAGGCACAACAGTGGGAGCAGCCAGAGCACAGATACATCAGTACGGATACACTGATGTAATTATTATTCCAGAGGGGATTCTGAATGTAAGAAAGCCATTAGATGTGATGACAGCTTCTTTGTTTTTTCTTGCAGAATTTCACCATAATATACAGGCTAAACTTGATTGGAGATGGCAGGATATTTTTTCTGATTATTCCAGGCATTAAATCATAGTCCTCTGTATGTGTGTGTTTCGTCTCTTCAGTATCATATTTTCTGGGYACTGAAGAAAGATATGGATAAATTCTGAATTAAAATGTAGTAATACATTTCTTTTTTCTGTATCAGATTTTATCTTTTTTTGACAGCAGAGGAAACAATAAGTTATTTGTGAAAAAAAAAGTAAGTTTTTTGTGAAAATTTTTATACATATTTATCATAGTATGATCTTGTAAAATTCTTTTCTTTCTTGTTTAAAATACTAACTTCCAGTTTTGTATTAAAGTTTTGGGTCTTTTTAGCTATTTCTAGGGTGTTCATGAATACAGGTTCTAAGATTATGATCTGAGGAATCTGAGATATTAAACACTGTGAAAGTAACCTAAATTTATACACTTAAAATTTAAAAAATTCTTCCAGCTATCACACAATGCAAGAAGCATCTGCASCTGGATTAAGAAGTTCAGCAAACTGATCTCTGCACTTATGGAAGCAGTTAATTTCAGCAAACCT
This sequence comes from Alauda arvensis, assembly GCA_902810485.1. Classification (NCBI taxonomy): domain Eukaryota; kingdom Metazoa; phylum Chordata; class Aves; order Passeriformes; family Alaudidae; genus Alauda; species Alauda arvensis. The sequence continues at coordinate 1,919,348 of CADDXX010000056.1, forward strand.
CTAAATTAATTTAAGATATCTTAGTATCATTACTTCAGCACTCACAATACCGCAAGGATGGGTGGGTTAAATGGTTGAAGTGACCTTCTTGTGGACCCTTCTCATGTGGACATCTAGAAAAACATTGCCCTAATTTTCAGGCATGCTGAGATACCATACTCTGAACTGAAAACCATGAGAACTGTTAATTCTCAGCAGCTCTGAAAARCACCCCTAGGTGCAACACCTTGGGAATCTTTCTATATCAAGAGAATTAAGAGTGCTCTGTCAGAGAGCAAATTATATGAATGTGGACTGTGTTTAGAATAACTGCTATCTTTTGCCCTGCTAATGATTAAAAACCCAGAGATCTGGACAAGAGATATTCTAGCACAGGGTAACAAYCAGCAGCTGCTAAACTATGATTATTCTACCAGCACAGAAAAAAAAAATCGCTGTTGTTCAGGCAAACACCAATTTTTCCAKCCTGAACGTGAAGAGATCAACAATTCACAAACAGGTGATAGCCTTCAACCACCTATAAAGAAAATGTTATGGCTGGTCATTTGACAGAGAGAATTAGTGCCTATGAGGATAACTGGTAATTTTAATGAGCAAAAGAATGAGCAGACTGCATGAAAACAACCCACATCAGCAGCAGAGGTATGGACTTATTTTGTGATGTAGGCTGGCAAGTATCTCATGAAAGGAAATTTAGCACACACTGTAGGATGTTGATCACATCCTCCAAAGAATGCCCAAGAGTGGTAACAAAATTAAGTCAAAATGGCATACATGAATCTTATTGTTTTGTCTGAGTTCATACATCCCTTGTGCTTTCTAATTAAGGGCAAACAGGCTCTCAATGTTTTTTAAAATTGTTTTATGTACTTAACTTTTCCCTGGAGAGGTAAATTATGCCCACCAGATTAAAGTTCAGAGGAAGGATGTGATTAAATGCTTGAGSCATTATAAAGTGCCAGTACTGGTGCTAATGCCAAGGAAAGATAGATCATAAGTATCCACTTTAAAGAAGGAATAACATACAGTTTGAATCCAGCAAATACACCAGAGAGGACAAAGGAAAAGTCAGTGCTGGAGTCTATTCATACAGAGGAAGCTGAAAAGCACACAAGAGCTGGGATTAAAGTAACCCTTCTCAAAAACCCACAGTAATTGCATAATTAAAAGATAAATACTTTAAGGTCACATTTAACTTTTTGATGGACTCTGAGTTATCACTCTAACTACAGGYATTTCTAACAAAAGGGAGTGTGATAGCCTCAAGAGCTTGCAGTCATAWCACACAGCTTTAGGCATCTGGACACATATGTTAGAAACCTATTTCAGCTGCACTTCCTCTATAGCTGGTGGAGCAGCTCAGCAGAAAATCTGACCAACCAAGAAAAGCTGAGYAGAAAGATCTAAGACTGTCCACATCACTTTAAAAATCCATAAAAGTAATGACACTGCATGCCCTGATGGAAAGCTRCAGAGATATGGGCATTAACATCTCCCATGCCTGATTCAGAACAGCCATCTGAACCTCCTGGGGAACATCCTAACCCGTCTACTCAATGGCATTCTGGCTTAGACTTCCTAGTTCTCTCTGAAGAACATTTCACTTTGCATAAATTAAGCATTTATGGGCATGTCAGCATTCAAAAGGGCTCTGAGTGTCCTCAGATCAAGGAGACCTTTGGTTTGTTTTACATACCTCATGGCACATTTTAGCYCCATGGTTATAAGAACTTATAGGGTTCAATTATAGGGTTCAATTTTTAATTATCTAAATGATGAGGTACAATRCCTCATTTTGTGAGTGGTAGATATGGTTTTCATCCAATGTGAGAAAACAAAATGTATAGAAAATRTTCTCTTTTCATAGTTTTGCTATTTTAAACACAAATTTGCAAGTATTTGAGGACATTCCATTGTCTTTCTTTTGAAGGATAAACAGGCAATCCTTCAGCAAGGCTGTTTTCTGAGGTTCATAACAAGCTTCTGGTTTTAAAAGGAGCCCTTCACACTAAAGKTGGTATGGTGTGAGAGACATACAGGCTGTATACACAAATCTRAGTATTACAGGACTCTTGGAAACTTTCAACATTGTCCAGTTCAGCTCTCCAAAACAATTATTAAGACCATGCAATAGAGAATTCAGGAAAACAGCAAATGAATCCTCWGTGCTCTTTGCAGCATCAAGTCTGAAAGTGGCTTACCTCTTGATCTCTAAGCTCTGTTTCTCTTGTCTCAGACAGGAATACAACARACTATGAAGTAAAGGGAGTGGTCCCATAGACACAGTATGTGTTTCACACTTACTAGRCTTGCTCTCCACACTCTTCCCATCTGAACACAACAGTATCAATAATATTTATGGGGCGGTAAGTAATTTTGGTGGATTTTTCTCATTCCACACAGCTCAGAATACTCTGAACCAGCTCCAGGAACACAAGAGCTTGCCAAAACATTAGTTCAAGCAGGTGGTTCCAATTCATAGGACTTTTACCTTCTCTGTGCTTGAGAGGTTCTTGGAACAACAAAAAAACTCACATGCCTATGTTGGCAAGTGTAAGATTTGAAAGGCAGATGTTATTCTCACATCCACCCATTGCAATCCCCCTTGCCARATTAGCTAGTATCAGAACTATGGCTTTTGAACTGGCCTCTGGGAGGGCTGCTATAACAGGGCAGCTACAAGCCATGTGCTGCCACTTATCTTTGTGTCTCTTATTGGGAAAGAAAAGGAAAATTTAAAAAAAAGAGAGAGAAATCTGAAGAATGGTAGTCTCTTACCTGATAATTTGTTTCTCCACATGCCCTAGTATGCAAACTCAAACTCTGGCTAAAAACTCCTCCTGTCAGCAGATGAACAGAATGAAAATATAAAGCCTATGGGACGTCATATTTTAAATACAAAGGGATGATCTATCTGGCTAAGTTCAGATTCAAATGTCTAAAGCAATAAAGGTGAAACTGCCCTTTCAGAATGTACAGTACAAAATTACCATAAAKATAAATTCTTCAGAGAGAGAAAACAACATTAAATCAGATGAAAAGATAYTAAAATTTTGCAGGTAATTACTAAYTTCAAAAGCAGTATTARCTAAACAGTAGACCATTGATAAAGATTTTTCTTCCGTTTTCTGTGTCTGTGCAAGCATTTTGATTATAAGGTTGGTCTGTRCCCCTCCTGGTGTTTTACCTCCTGTTTGAATTGATACAGGACAAACAGTGGAGGATTGTTATCCCTTGCTAATTTGTTGTTGGGATGGATAYACATGACATGCCCAGCCCACCCAAKCAGGGCCAGTAACAAAACAGTCAACCCCCTGGTAAGATGATTAAAGTTTATCACAAAGCCACATGGCAATGAAGGATGACTGGATATCTATGAAAGGATTGAGACTGACCAAAGAAATATCTCCTTTCATTGATATGAAGGAGAGAAGCATGTGCAGGAAGAGAAAGATTYAGGGCAACATTTGTAATGAAACCAGTTTAAGAAAGAGTAGGTATTAATGTGGTCACTTCATACGTAGATGCAGCATGTCCATGCTTTCGCCTTCAAAATCTATGTTAAGCAGCTGTTCTCCAGGCAGGAATCCTTAGGAACTTCTCAACAATGTTCTCAAACAGCCAGCACCCTGAGTGAGGAGCTACTGAGAGCCAAGGARTAAGAAATACTGACAACAGGAGACTACCTTACATCCATCCCTGTGCAGAACTTAGATTAGACAGGACTATAGAGAAGTTCCTCCATCTTTTAAASACATGGTATCCTGATTCCTTCTTGAGGAAATGTAGCAGAATTCATGTGTTTGGATTGGTGGGTGTTTTCATTTTGGTTTTTTGTTGYTGTTGTTTTTAAAATGCAACCAGAAGTAGTTTAAAATGCACCCACTTTTAACATAAGGTATGGTGTCCACATTTCAATTTGAAGATTCAGGTTCCAGCTTCTCTCAGCAAACAGTACAACTCACGTCTCCCACCTGACAAATCAGGGTTCTAATACTCAGTCACATAACTAACTAGAATGGGTGGATTTCCATCCTTCTGTACAGCAAAGCATTGATACATCATGACATTGTAATTCAGGGGCTCTGGTGATCAGCAGCAAAATGGCACCTGTAGGCTTTGGTCTTTACCTCCAGCAGACCACTGTTAAATGAGTGCAACACAGTTAATGCCCAAAGAATTTTTCAGGCTGAGTAGAGTGTTACATTCCCCATTCCTGGGGGTGAGAGGGTCCTGAACATTTGGTGATGTATCTGGTGTGCATGCATGTGTGTATGTGTATTTGGCATGGAAGCACTTCTGTCTCCTCTTCAGGTGTGCTCCAGGGGAAAGCATCCGTTGTTTTTTTGTTATGTCTAATCCATTGGGCACACTCCAAAAATATTTGACATATTGGGTCCCTCAAGTATTTGTAGATGGAGCTTGCTTTCCCAAACTTCCTCTTATTTTAGACAAAAGGAAGGTATTGAGCTCTTTAATTTGGCTCTAACTGTCTCAAGAACTTCACTAGGCAAAGGTACAAGAAGGCACCTAATGAAGSTAGGCAGCAGATTAACAGCTGGCTTTTGGATCACCAGTTTGGGCTCAGGCAATGCAATTCCACTTAAGTCCTGCTGTAGATGCTTTAACTCTTTTATTGCCTTCAGCCCYGTGATAGTATCCATGGCAGCTGAGAGTTCAAGCTGATATTGATGTGAAAAGGTGAAAAGGTTGGAGGATTCGAGTGGCTAGCTTAAAAATTGCACCAGGAAAAGTGCATTCTCKCTTGGCACAAGAGCATAAGGTTGAGTTGCTTCTCTCACAGTCCTAAATCTTAAACAATCTCTGAAGCCTGCCAAGCTTCTCATAAAGCATTGAAAAGAATAAAAAGATGACCTGACTTTCTGTCACATAAAAGAAGTCCTCTGAAGGTAGAGAAAGTTTTTTTCATTTTCAGAGGTAAAAAAAGTAGAAGAATAAGAGAAATTCTCTAGCTAACAGTGAAGTTTCTCTGAGGGAATGGATATAAAGAAATGTCTTAAAGGAAAGAAGTTGTAGGAGATCTCTGCAGCTAGGGATGGGTCTCCTCCCTCCTTTCTATTCAAATTTATGTTAAACTCAGTAGTGAATAGTCTCTGAGGATATGTCCCATATGTACCAGATTTTCTCTCTCTGTGTTGCCTTTTTAGAAAAGCATGTCTGCTTGCTATTTTTTCCTAGACTTCTTCCCAGTGTTCGTATGCTATTATTTTGCTGTTATTGCCACTGATTTTTCTTCACCCTTCTTCATTTGCAGTCTTTTCCTGAATGAAACCACTCAAGGTAAGTGCTTTCAGCCCTGTCTTGTAAAGGTTTTTGATCAACATTTAACTTCACAGAACAACAAGTTTTTTATCTTCTCACRTTTTTCAGTTTCTTAAATGGCACCCAGGTTCCCTTCCCGACCCTTTTTACCCATTTAAAGGGTCTGCTTTCCACAGCAACAAAGCATCTGGAAAATAAAGGTCTTGGTTTAGTTCTTTCATACTTAAGCTTAGATAGCTTTGAATTTTTAAGAAAGATTGAGGCTGTGTATAAAAAATCTTTGTGGATGGGAAAAGGCAAGATTAAAGAGGGGTGTTTTCTCTCAAAAAATGATTGACAAACTGAGTTTTCAGAGGCAAGTTTTCAGAAGAAAGGCGTTCCAGACAGGCTGAGTGCATGGACTGGCTGCCACTCCAAAAGATGTGGGTCTTACTTAGGAGTCCCATGTGATAACTGACAGTGCTGTACAGCTGTCACACAATGCTACCCACAAGCATTTAGGTCTGCAAGGATAGAGTCCAACACCTGAATTTAAGTTCCTAAGCACAGACACCTTGCTAGGTGTCCAAGCCACATGTCATGGTCACTACAGGTCTTGCCAGTGCAACCAGTGGAGCACAGAGACTTACTCAACTGACCAAATCAAAGCACCTACTTTAGGGTGCAAACCTTTTAATTTTTTTAACTTCTGAGCACATTGGGTTAGCCTCAGTGGCCTCAATGGGCATCTTGTGCCATTGGGGTTGTCTCGGCTAACCCTGCCTGGCCTCTAGCTGTCTCTCCTGAAATCATGYGGTGCTGTATCCAARGRYCTCCTTTGGATGTATGAAAGCAAAWGGCTCAAATGGCTCCTGCAGARGAACATGAAACCCACCCCCACTGTCTGCAATGGAAAGTTAAGAWACCTCACTCACATTCCCATAACTAAATTCCCGCTCTTGAAGCCAAAGCTGAACCTCACTCTAGGGGACTGCCTTTGAAATGCAGTGTGCAGAGAAAAGAACTAACCCTCTTTTAGAGTGGAAACATTAAAGGCATTCTCAAATACCTTGGGAACCACAGAGAATAGGTAATTCATTTTTGTACTTATTTCTCCAAGTTAAAACCCCATTTTGAAATGTTGGGGTAAGCAGTAGGTCTCTGGTAAGGCTTCTAGTTTGTTTCTCAGTTCAGTTTCTCTTATGACCTCATCAGCCTCCCAGCTGGACCTTCTCTGAGTTTCTCTGAAACTTCTTCTCCAGACAGTGCTCCTCCCTCCCCACCATACCCATATATACTTCTGTAACTCCCTAATACTCCCTTTTTACAGAGTGTCACAGTAAAAAAATGTAGGCATGACTTGTCTTGATTTGCTTGACAAAAAGAGGTGCTTTTAACAAGTAACTCACAAAGGAAGAGTACTCCAGCTTCATGAATACTGACAGAACACTTACTGCTTAACTCATAGGCGGATACTCCAAGCTGCACATCAGATAATGCARTTGATGAAGAAAATAGTAAGAACAACTGCATTTATCCAAACAYTGCAGATCATCTTGTTTTACAGGTGGCTYACTAAAGCAGCATGCCTTGCTAAACACCGCCTCCACCTGCACAACCTGGTTTGCCTGCAATAGCTGTTTAAGCTGCTGGTGAGAATACAGCAAAAGAGAAAAATGGTACTGCTGAACTGGAAGTCTTTTAAAATTCCCAGTGCTCTTCTTCAGTCTCTGCTTTTTGTCACTTTTCATTCATTTTGTATGATAGCAACCTTGCTAAGTACAATAGCAATACATTGCTAAGTACAACCAGAAAGCCAGTTGAGAGTGGCATTTTTTTTAAATACAAATGGTCCCTAAAATCATCTACCTAGGAAATCAGACATTAGGATCATTAATCATGAGGATTAGCTGGTATCACCCTCTTAAATGCTTGGGATCAGGTATTTAAACAAACAGCAATCTCTTCAGAGAATTAGTATTTTRGGGTTCTTTAGGCATTACGTAATGCAAATGACATGATACACTAAGTCATGAGATACAATGAAAGCACACAGGAAAGCAGTGCCACTCTTCCCAGTGCCAGGCTTCACTTTAATTTATGACTGAGCRTACATAATACGATTCTTTTGAAGGGTACACAGCCCCCTCTTAGACTGAACTGYTTATTGCTTTTACAGTAGCACAATTCCTAATGAAATTAATTTATGCTATTTAGCTGAAGCCTTATTTTTGCTGACTTTTAGCTTTTCTTAAAGTACTGTTTAATCTCTCTTTTTTCCTCTCCAATTTCATCTTAAATAACTTACCAAATCAAAACCTATCCCACGAATGATCTCATAGTGCAGTTCAGCCCAGATATTTTTTTCTGCTCTCTTCTGCTTTATTTTTGGACTGCGATGACAAATCTTAAAGGGGAAATAAACCCAACACACAAAAACTASAAAATATTATATAACTGTATAAAGCCGGCAATTTAACTCTTTCCAGCAGAAAATTGTTACTAAATACAACTCTGTCTGGAGCTGAAAAACGTCAGTATGGAAATCCAGCTCCAGGACACAGGAGGGAGCGCAGCGGCTCCCCGAGCAGATGTCCACACACAGTGAGTCATCGGCAAGGGCTCAACCTGGGATCAGCAGCACCCAGGCACAGCTGCCCACGGTTTTCAGCGGAAAGAGCAGCTCACCCGCCTGGCCCTTATTCAGCGTGCGCAGGACTCAGCTAACCCGAACGATCCGGGGAAGGGCAGCGAGACGCTGCGGAAACCTCAGGAGATGGGATTTTTGTGTCAGCCCTGCAGCTGCATTAGTGAAGTGGGACGCTTAGCAGCAGAGAGCAGCGGCAGCAGCGTCTCCATCGCTTTAACCTAGCAGGGGCACAGAAACAGGACTGCCATCTGGGGGCATCCCGCAGCCTCGGGCCGCCGGAGCCTCCCTCCCCACTGCGAGCGCCCAGCGCAGCGGTGCGGGGCTGCGGGGCCGGCAGCGGGAAGGGAAGGGAAGGGAAGGGAAGGGAAGGGAAGGGAAGGGAAGGGAAGGGAAGGGAAGGGAAGGGAAGGGAAGGGAAGGGCCCCGGCCGCCCGCAGCCCCCGCCGTTGCCGAGGCAACCCGTGGGCGGGGCGGAGCCGCGGCCGGGCCCGGGCGGGCCGGGGTCGTTGTTATGCGCGGCGGGTGCGGGGCGGACAAAGGCGGCTCCATCCGGCCCCGAGCACAACTCGCGCCTGTGCCGGCAGGGGCGAGGCGGGGGTCGCGCCTCCGGCCCGGAGGGAAGGGCGGGGAAGCGGCCGCCGGCCGGGAGAAGGGAGGAGAGGAGAGGGGAGGAGAGGGAGCTGCAGCGCCGCGTCCCGTGGAAAGCTGCAGCTTCCCGTGCCTCGCTCCGCCGAGCCCYGGCCGGCTCTCCCGAACCGCGTCCCTCTCCCGCAGGACAAAAGAGCCGCCCCGGGGTGGCAGGGCAATTAAAAAAAAAATAACATGTAAGGGTGTTAGCTTTACTTTAAGCAGAAGCCGTATGAGGTGGTGTAGTGATATTTTTTCTCTCTCTGCTCTAATGGCTAGAAGCCAAAGCTCTCTTATTGAACGCCTCTGGCTGGCTGAATGGGRAAAAAAAATCTGCCTTGCTTAATTAATGTTAGCCCTTTTCCTCAAAAAGAAGACGAAAATAATTAGCATTATGTTAGCTCTGGAGAGCYTTTAGGAGGGTCGTGGAAGGCGTACTGAGCCCTGCCCTCTTTTCTTCCTACCCCCTCCTCCCTTCGTTAGCACCACACCTAGAGGCACACACACAAAAGGAAAAGGGAGAGCCGAAAAAACCGAGCAGTTACCTGAGAAATCAGATACGGTACTGTGGGGCACCATGGGTTCACCTGTACCTGAGSAATTCGAATGGGAGAAGTTACCTCTGCCGTAACCACCCTGTGAACCACACCTCATTCGGTGCACTAATCCACCCTATGCTGAAATACATGTGTCCAGGACACTCACAGAACAGTTTTGGAGCATCTGTAACGTGGTGGAATCCCGCTGAATGTGAAATGATTTTAACAGTGAAATGTTAAAATCTCACTCTAATGTGGATTATGTATAATTGTCTCCAAAAGCATAAAAATATTGATAGCTATAAACCAGATAGTAGATCRACCATTTTTTGTGATGTCTGCTTTCCTGTTCTTACACTTTGAAAAATAACAGTGTGCTTCATGGAAAATAGACAAATCTCTGTTAAACAGATTTAARTATATCAACATTCCCACCAATGTTTGGAAGCAACACAAATGTCTTTGTGCTAATTGTAATCATGAAAGCATTTTGATTAATCATATGTTCTTGTTTAGATGTTTTGGGGCATTACTTTATAGTTCACTACWATGATATGAGTTCTGCTTTTCCTTTAAATATACTCAAATACTGCTTTTGCTGGTAGCCTTGCCTTGTTGCAGATTTGTTGTGTGACTGAAAGCCTGTTTTTAAAAGGATTATATTTCATGTTTGGGAAATACTCTGCTGTAAGTTTGAAAAAGAAGTTACACTTCTTTTTTGACCTTCGTTCCACTTACACCTTTCTGTGCACACATCCTGTGGTTGTAATCTGTAACTCTGATCAAAGTTTGCCTTTCCACGAGGAAGACAGACATTTAGAAAATGTCCTAGCAATGTATTTACATGGAAATGTGGTTCCAAGTAACAGGAGCATGGTGATCACAAGCTATACTTTGTGAAGGAAATCACTGTGTTTGACAGTGTTGAGATTCGGACTATGTCTTAATTTTACAGTCCCTGCTTAAGTGCTAGGAATTTTCAGACTGAATTATTTAATAGACTACCAGGTCTGAAGATGAAGTCAGAATTTGTAAGGGAGGATGCAGTGTTCACAGCACAGCACTTTTATTTAACACTTAATTATGAAGCTGTGCACAGAGAAGCTTTTGAGATTGTTGCCATTAGAAACTGAGCCCTTGTGGCTAGAGTTATGGTCAGGCTGCCATCTCCACCCCCACCCTCCTTCCCTGCCCTCCTCCTGCTCCGCTGACTGACCTTGCCATGCTTGGCTGAGCTGAACCTTGAGGTGCTGCAGTGTTTTACATCGCTGGGCTGCARGGTTTGAGGTGCTAGCGTGCAAGGGGTGGTGCCATCTGCGGGGACAAGAGTCTTTTCTTTGGCTGAAAACCTGCCAGCTGTTATTCAATATCACTGAGTATCATGTAACAAATATAAAAGCTACATGTCAGGGAGAATGTCTCTTTCCCTACTGATCTAGGCTGGAACACAGCAAAGTTTCCATTTACTTCTAGCTATTGTGAAAAGAAAGCTCCATTGACCTATTTTGACACTCAGCCAGGGAGGTGACTCCATCAGTCAGAAGCTGACCATTTTTGTTTCCAAACGCACCCACCAGAATTTTAATACTGTGCTTTGTTTGAACTGAAAGGCTGTCATTTCAGTGCTTTTTGTCACCATTGATCTCAGACTTATGTATTTTACATGGTATTTTGGAGATACACTATTAGCCATCATTATAGTATTCTCWGTGTAAATTATTTTGTGTGTAAGCCTGAAGAAAATTTCTGGTGAGTTTTCGCATTACACAGTGGCACCGAGTGATCTTTTGTGCAAAGATAACACAGAATTGCTCTTTTGTAACCTCTTCTTCCCAGGGAGACTCTGATCCTTCACTGGCACAAGACATTTGAAGTTCTGAAGTTGATTTTTGCAGGACCAGGAGCAGGCCTTGAGGTCTTCTAATTCGACTTGTCACTGAGCATCTCCCCAGCTGGGAGCCAAGGACATGCGGGACGTGGTGGGATCAGAGCCTGAATTAATTCTCTTGGGAGTAATTGATCCTCAGAATGATTTCTGCAGCCACAGCTTCCAAAGGTATCCAGTGCTGATACAGAGCAGCACACAGTAGTTTTTGCAGGTCAGCAAAAGAGTGGTCACTTTAAGCAACAAGGCACAGGGAAATGTTCTGTAGAGARCAATTCATTAGCAGGACATTACAGCCTTTAGTTTGGATTCTCGATGGGTCGAACTGGATCGTTGCGGGCACACTGAGGGAATGAGGTGCCTATGCATCATTCCTGCCAGACAGGATTCCTTCAGGTGCACCTAGCAGCATTTTTGCTGTTGTTGTGAGAAGAGAAAATTGAGCCCAGTTGTCAAAGATACTGAAAGCTGGGGATTTTTTCCCCAAAGTTATAAGCATCAATTAGGCACTGAAGCTGCACTTGCTATCAGTCATTTGAAAATCTCCCTCTGCATGATGCTGCCTGGCCTCAGGGCTGGAGCAACAGCTGGGMACTGCCTTGTGCTTTGGTGAGACTGTGGTCTCTTAGCCCAGMAACCTCTGCTGAGATCTTCTTGTCAGGGAAGGAGCTCRTTAAATTCTCCATTCATTACCCTTTTTGAGGACCATACCACATTCAGTTTGARTATGTAACCAAGTCTTAGATTAGAGTACAGACAGAAGTGTTATGCGTGGAATCTCTTAAGTGTAAGTGAATGTCTCTGCTGGGATGGGCAGCACAACCTCTGGTCTCTACTTTCAGYACCTAGGAAAACACTGTTCGTGCCTGATGCAAATATATGTTAAGCAAAGTAAAAAATAGAATTTATTTTTATGCAGTTACTGAGCTGTGTGAGATGACAGTAATTATTTTTACCATTGCTTAAAAGCCTGTATTTCAAGGAAAATGTAGGAGTTCAAATGTGTTTGGCATTTGAGAAAAGTCAGAAGAAATATTATGGATTGATTGACAAAACTACCAGTTTTACAAAATAATCTTCAAGCACAGTATCTAAAAACTGCTGTGATTATCTGACATAAATATAAGCAGAGAGACATAAAGTTAAAGTCTGAAGGGAATTTTCATGGAGATGTGGTGAACATATCCACTGATAAAATTTCTGGTGAAATAAAAGGTAGTAAAAAAAGAGAAATTGCTTACAATTTCAGATATCCTCTTTACTGTAACAAGCTCACAAACTGTATATTGCCTTTTGCTTTCATGGTCAGAACTGGTATTTTTTGAAAAGGACATCTTTCCACAACAGACACTATGTTTACAATAAATATCTTACACACATGAACTGTAGCTGATTTCAGTGTGATTTTAAACAAGCCAAAGTTTCCAGTGCTTTAATGTTTCRTCAGACTGTGCAGGCCCACAATTATACCCCTCCCTTTATCTGAAGAAAGAGGTACCAGAGAAGTTAAAACACAAGCAAGACTAACTAAAATTATATTTTTCTTCTTGACAAACATTGTCCTTGGAAATTTTACATAGAGTAACCTATATGTTGGAGCTGTCTCAGATATGTCATGGCAATCAACAGTATTATCAAAGTTGTGGTTCACACCTCTAGAAATGCTTGGAACCCAGTCTGTTAMATTTTTTTGAATAAGATGTTGAGCKCATTGTTATMATTTCAGRTTACCTTGCAGCTCTTTTAAGTGTAACCCAATAACATGACCAACAGTTAAGCTTTCTAAGCCCCTGGGATACCATTCCTTGTTTAATTCATTCAAWAATTATTAACATATGTTATTTCAAGAGCAAAAATTGGACTGGTGGAGAGAAATTCAATGTGTTTTCCTGTAAGTCAAACTTTTGGACTGCTGGCAGTTGGACCCTTCCCTTCATCACAAAACCAGGTCTTCTCAGAACTCCCAGTTCTTCTTAACAGCTTTTGCAGAGGCAACTGACCATCTCCCTGTCCTCAGGCTCATATTCAATCTGCATTTGATGAACTTGAGAGGAAACAAAAGATTTACTTCCTCTCTCCAAAGAAGATACAAACTTACTTGTTCTGTGCTAGCTTGTTGAGGTAGCTATTTAGATGCTCAATGCAGGCTTTCTCTTCCTCTGCTTACATACTCTATAAACAAGATTTTTTGCTTAAAACCCTGTGAAAGGTCTTTCTAGAGCAGTTTGCCTTCATGCAAGTGGATATGAGGAGACATAGTGACCATACTTCTTTCTCCCTATCAGCAAACAAGCCTGGACAGCTACAGAAAGAGACCTCTGTCATTACCATTTCGTAGCATATACCAGCATGTACTCACTCAATATTCATGACAGCATTCTTCCAGAGCTCTGACTAGAGTGATTAAATGCCCATTGCAGTTTTGTGTCTTGCAAATATAGCTAAACCTTCAGAAATCTGATTATGACAGTAACCAGAAAGTTGACAAGAAAGTAATGAAGCTTGCAAAGGTTAATTTGGATGAAAAAAACTTGTCATGAATCCAGGTTACAAAGCTGTATTTTCTAATCTGTGAGACTTGCATATAGTGGGCATGTGGTGGGAGGAAGGAAACTAAAAAAGGATGTCTTTCAAGCTGACAGATTTGATCATGAGAAATCTTGAGCTCCAAGTTTGGGTTTTGTTTAAAGTAAATATCTTCCTCCTGGCAATGCAGGCTTAACAAGTGAGGAAGTCATTTTCAGGCACTACACTGAAGTGATTTTCTGACACTAATGAATCTGCAGTGCTAATGCATACACACTGCTCAGATTCTCCTCTACAATATTCAAGACTAGAGAAAGCCTCCTGAAATGAGTGAAATGATTAGGATTTCACTGGAATACATGAGAACATTATTTGGTCAGCTTAATCACCTGTCCTGTATGAGTKGGGGTGTGCACTATGTATTTTCTGTCTTTGGAGTAAAGAACCTCWTTAATAGCCTCATACCTTTTGTTACAGATGTTCTGAAAGTGCTTGTGATAGATGCTGGAAGTCCTAAATTGGCATTATAAGAGMTTGTTTCTGTGAGAAGGATGCACTGAAAGCCTGCAATAAATTCGTAACCATGTMAGTGACCCAGGTTTTGGATAGCTTAATTTATATTGAGTACGTTTCTATCCAGAGGTGGCACCTGTAAGGAGGCACAGAACTCTGAGTAAAACTCTCAGAAGCAGTTCCAGGCTGTGTGATTTTGGGAGAGAGATATTATAGGAAGAATGTGGTACATTCATAATGGCAGATAAACAAGMTGAGGTTTTTGTTGTGTTGTGGTTTTTTTCAGTGTGAAGCAATAATGAATAATAGCTTACACATTTACATAAACAGCTCCATGAGTAAACCAAACCAACACAAAACATTAAAAAAAAATCACAAAATTAGAATTTAGCTGAAGTGAAACCTGAAGCTTCYGTAAACTATGGGAAGGTATCACTCGGGTCTCATACCTACAGCTCTGCAAGTTAGCTAGGCTCTTCTATGATGTCAATCATATATCCTCCAGACAGGAAGCAAAGCTAATATTGCTGCTCTTTACAGCAGCCAAGATCTCAGAATGGTCTTTCCCCAGACCCTTTATTTTTGGGAGGGAGGAGGGTGATTTGCCTGAATTAACATTGACGTGCTCCTCTGAAAAACCTTCTTGCAAAGACCATTTCTGAATGAGAAATTAAACTGGGTTCAGCAGATTAAGGAACATACTATRATATAAATACTCACAAAACAGGCAAGGAAAAATGGGATTCAATTGATTTTGTGATTTAAGTAAGCTGCTAGATTGTACTTGACAATCTGCACTCATTCCTAATGTCAGCCTGATCTTAATGTTGTATTTTTATTGTAGGTTCTTKTTGACAACATAAACCACCTGCACATTAAAACCCTGTTATACCATCACAAAGGGTGATTTTACAGTACATACAGTGGATTGAGTGTCATTTGGTRTTAGTATGGGCTTTTGTGAAAGAGTTTAATATTTTACAGTTGCTTGTAAATGAAATTTTGCAAAAGTGTATTTTAGAAATAATACTAAATTATTATTAATAATATTACTGTGGATTTCAGTGGAAAAGGCACTAGCTAGCTTTTGTGATAATCAAGCAGGAACCATTTCTGTTGTTATAACAGATATAGCAATGTACCTAAAAATGTACTTCCTTTATATACAAACATTCCTTTATTTTAAAGAGCTACATTCTGTGCGCATATATGTATGACCCGAGTTTGCTGGAGAAATTAGGAACTGCAGGATCAGTATCCTGACTTCCAAAATATCTGAACGATCACAACCTTAAACTGAAATAGTGAGCACAAGTGAACAGTCAGCCATGTCCTGAATAATGAAGGAAAAGGTTGGGAAAAAGCCTGGATTCAGCCGTGCTGACAGAAGGTGAGAACAAGACCAGCAGGTTTATAGCAATGTCCAGGAATAGTTGTTCTAGATAGCAACRTAGAGGCAGAGTGAGAAGCGTTTATCACCTTTGATAAGATGAGGGTAGATTTCCTGGKGTTAGTGAAATAATCTCAGGAGAAAGCAGCAGGCTTTCTAGGTGAAGCAAACAGCAAGCAAAAGTAAAGTTCAAGGAGCTGTGCCAGTAATTGGAGTTTGACCAGGGGCTGTAAGAGTTAAAGAGAGCCCCCATAAGCAACTACAATCAAAGAAGAAAGAGACACTTAAACAGAGRGAAAGATAACAAGAAACACCAGCTTGCCAAGTTTTTTCCTGACTTGAGTTTCAAGGAGGTGTCTGAAGAAAAAACAAATACACATACACATTTGGAGCAGAAAGAAAAGAAAAACAATATCAATAAATTTATATCTGACCCATGAAATCTTGAAAGACCTCCAGGAGAGAAAACAAGTGTTGTATTTAGGCCTATGGCACATACCTGAAAGAAAAATATTATCTGAAATGTAATGTTATTGTTTAACATTCAGAGGAATGTAAATAATTTTAAAAGAAATTTTAAAACATTGGAATTGGTTTCTCCTGCAATAAAAGATACTTCAACATAGCAATACACATATTTTCTTATARTACCTGTGGGTTTAAATGCCACCAAGCTTCAGGAAAGAAACTTGGATCCATATTCATGATTGCTAGTAGAAGGTTGGGGTTTTTTTCATTAGATTTTAAATCTCTCTGCAGTTGTCTATGTATAGACTTAACTTCCTGAATCATTTTGGATTGCTCCAGTTACATTGCTATAGCAGTATGTGTTATACCAAACCAGCTCATCCTTGGGGGCCTTGGATTGCCCCCAGCTCAGCACAAACTCTATGCTTTGTAGAGGTACTCACCTCTCATGGGACTTCTTCCATCAAGCCTCTCTGTAGCTGGTTCTTAGAGGTTCTCAAATGCTTACAGCTCTACAGTGAGCATTTTATTAGTTACCATCTTCCAGCTGCAGGGATCTTTCCCTTTTCTCACTGATGAAATGTAGCCCATCTCCACAGCTCTGATTTCAGCTGCCTTACCTAGAAACAAGATGCATCACACTGCAGATAAAACCTGTGTYGATACCTTGAGACCAGACCTCCTCATATAACCACCACTTGAGTTTGGGTGTTGCAATATGCAACTGAGTTCTGCCAGTGCTAATTTCACTTTACTCTTGCCTCTGCTCCCCATCTCAGCTGGTGCCAGAGCCAGTCATTGGTGAAGTGCTGATAATGCTGACAGCTTCTCAAATGAAGTGCTCTGGCACATGATGCCATGCTAACAGCCTGCCATTTACCACCCAGTACCACAAAGGCGCTGACATCTGCTCCCAGACAGGCTGAACTTTTTGTCTCCACAACAGTAAGGATCAGGGGATGGACCTGCACAGGCACTGTTGTAGAAGATATCCCTACAGAKAACTTGATCAGGAAGAGAAGGTAGATCAATCCTTTGGGCTGTTGAAGAAAGCCTCGGAATTAGAGGCACGGGTGATTACGGATGACTGATCGCCACACTATCTGCTGGAAGGATAATACGGCACAAACAGTCCATTGGATTTGTGGACTATATTGAAAACTTTTTCTTGATGCAGGTGATCAGTGAACCAATAAGGGGATGTTGGACCTAAAGGTCAAGGGCAGTGTTGACTGCAGCAACTGTGAGACTGTGGAGTTTAGGATCCTAAGAGAAGTAAGCAAAATAAATAGCTGAATTACAGCTCTGGACTTCAGAAGAGCAAATTTAGGTCTGATSAGGGAGTCTGTTCATGGAAAACTGTGCTGCAGGGCTAAAGCCCCAGGAGAGCTGGCTGATCTTCAAAGACAGCCTCCTCAGAACACAAGAASAGCGCACAATGTTCAGAAAGTTGAGCAAGTGTGGCACGAGGCCAGTGTGGATGAACATGGAGCTCCTGCCTGAGCTCAAACACAAGAAGTACACAGCAGGTGGAAGCAGGGACAGACTACTTGGGAGGAGTGAACAGACACTGTTCAAGTGTGTAGGAATACAGTCAGGAAAGCCAATGTGCAAGTCCACTTTAAAGTAGCAAGGGAGGAAARGGACAAGGAAGATTTCTTTAAGTGCACCAGTAGCAGAAAGAAGACTGATGACAATGTAGAACAATGAGAATGGGCATTGTTCAGTGGGGCAGAGAATCCCATGACAAGGGATATGGAAAAGACTCAGGTACTTGATGTGTTTTTTCCTCAATTTTCCTTGGCAAGTCTGCTCTCTACCCCTCCAGTTCCCCAGGCCCTCTAGCAGTTTACAGGTATGAAGCAGTACCCACAGTAAGAGAAGATGGAATCAGGGAGTACTTAACCCACTTAGACATTCACRTGGAATGCACACAGGGGTGCTGGAGGAGCTGGGTAGTGTCATTGTGATGCTGGTAACATTTTTCAAAGGTCAAGACGATTTCAAAGTGGGGAGATTCCCAATAACTACAAAAAGGTAAACATTGCACCGATATCCAGGAGGAGCATCTGTGGTTAACTCCAGGCTGGTTAGCCTCACCTCAGTTCCTGAGGCAGTTGTGGAACAAATCGTCCTGCAAGCTATTGCTGAACATMTGAAGGACAAGAAGGTGACTGTAAGCAGTCAGCATAGATTTATCAAGGGCAAATCTTGCCTGACCAACCTAATTTCTTTTCTATGATAATGTGCACCAGAGGAGAGCAATGTGTGTGTTGTATACTTTAGCAAGCTTTGCCGCAATCTCCTGTAGTCTTCTTATCACCAAACTGGTGAGATATGGGCTAGAAAAATGGATGATAAGGTGAGTGGAAAATTGGCTGTTCTATTGGGGCCAGCAGGCTGGGATCAGTGACACAAGGACAATTGTACGATGGCCATTAGCTACTGGTGTCCCTCAGGAAGCCCTGCTGGGACAGGAGTGTTTAGTCATGTCATTGATGACCTGGCTGATGGGACAGACTGCTTTCTCCACAAGTGTGACACCTAGCTGGGGGGAGCAGTCACTGCTATCCAAAGGGACTTYGACAGCCTGGAGAAATGGGCTGACAGGAATTTCACAATGTTCAACAAAAGCAGATACAAAGCCTTGCACCTGGGATGGCATAAACTAATGCAACAATACAGACTGAGGGTCAGCTGATGGGGAAACAGCTCTTCTGAAAAGGACCTGGCAATCTTGGCAGAGGAGAAGTTGAGCCAGCAATGTGACCTTGTGGCTGGGAAAACCAACAGATCCTGGGTATTTTATTAGCAAGACCTACAGGCACCAGATCCAGAGTACTRTAGAAATCCTTCTGTATTTGTCACTTATGAGACTGCACCTGGAATAGCATGCCCAATTTGGAGGTCTCCAATAAATAAAAGACTTGGACACACTGGATTGAATCCTGAGAGGCCAGCAAGCTGCTCTGGAGCTGAGGMACATGGCTTTTGAGGAAAGACACTGGGTGATGAACCTGTTTAGCCTGGAAAAGGGAGATCTGGGGAGAAATCTGCAACTAAATGTTGTGTTTGGAACTACTTGAACAGCAGACATAAAGGAGACAAGTGCCAGMCTATTCCTGAAGATGCTCAGCAACTGGATGAGAGGCAGTGGCTACAAGGGGGAACATTCAAGATACAATTTGAGGGTTTTTTACTATGAGGTTGTTTCAGTACTGGAACAGACCCAGAGACACTATGGGAAAAACACTCCATCCTTGGAGTTGTTCAAGACTCAACTAGACACAAATCTGAGGAACCTGCCTTGAGCTGGGTGGATGAGTGGCATGTCACCCAGATCTGGTCTTCCTGATCCCACAAATCCATGACTCTGTGYCACTGGGTCTAAGGCTCCTACTGTAAAATCCACAATGGGAGGAAGGAGTAAGTATTGATTGTAACTTGATTTCAAAAGTCTCAAGTGGAGATGAAGACATATTTACAATAGCAATGCCTAGAAATTAGCATAGAAGGTTGCACAGGGTCGCAAACCATAGCACTCTAGAAACAGATCCCAGATAGTGATCRAGGGAGTTCCCACCATGTCATCTAAATCTAATGTTATYCTGCAATTTTTAGTTGTGACYATTGCTGGAATTGCTCCAGCAAACACCTGTGACAAATTACAGTTCCTATTTTTATCTGGSTAGCTGGAGGCTCAGAATCCAGTTTCAGGCTCTGGAAATGATTGATACTCAGCCAAAGAACACAGATAGCCAACCTGTATATGGCAAATACACTTAGTAATAATGGAACATGAAACTGAACTAAAATAATAACCATAACGATACGCCTGGTCAGTCAACAAATGCAGATTTTTATTTTTTTTTTTGCGCCATCAGCAATATTTAAGCCAAAGTATGTAAGCAAAACAAAAAAATGGAAGCATGCCACAGAACTGGGACATTCTGCACATGGGTATAACCCATCTGAAAAGAAATATCAACACCACAATTGTGGGAAAGGCACCAAACTCATAACTGTCCATGGTGCAGATGATGCATGCTAATTCAATCCTCTGTGAACTGGCATCTCTAGCAAGGCTGTTCCAAAATGTTACTAAGGGCACTGCAGCATATTGCAGAGTGTGTTGGCAATGCCAAAAACAGAGGGAAATCAGGAACACGGCAGAAACATAAGACAGCTGCCAAATACTGATTTTCTTTAAAGGTGGGAAGCAAAGATTACTGGGGTTTTTGAGAATGAGGAAAAAATGTTGGCATGTTTTTTGCAGGTCTGTTTGTAAGAGCTGAGGAAGCAAAATGTAGTAGTTGAAATGGGTTTAATGWATTCATGTTCTGTGCATAATTACACTGGGGGGAACACATTTGACAAGAAACCAATAGTAATATATCAGTGCCTGTCTGGGAGCATCTCAGTTGTTACCATGCAGCAATTCAYGAGCCCTTGGATTTCCACAGTTTCTGTCAACAGAGCTTACACTTCCATCCCCCAAAACCTCAAGTCCATGCCACCTGAAATTTAAAAAAGTCCCATGTACTGCAATATGTCAAAGGTAAGTCAGAAGAGTGGCGAGTGAAATCCTAGTTTCACTTTTACTCTTGTGCTATGATAGTTTTCATAAAGTTTGTCAATGAATGCAAACAGTTGAAGTGAAAAATGTGGGAACTATATTTGGTAAGGTTCTTATCCAGTTGGGTCACTGGTCACAGAGGATCATGGCAAATGTTGAAATTCAGATGCTGAATGAACCAAAACTCTGTCATAGTATCTKGTGCTGAGTAACCACTGAGTCACACACAGTATTGACAATAAAATGCAATTAAAAATTCCCATAGAGAGAAATGACCTAGAGAGCAAAAACACACAGTGGAGTTAAAGCTCTGTGAATTTGYAAGATAACTAGAAAAATGTAAATAAGCATTCTCCATTGATAAGTAGTGCCTGGAAGAAAGAGTCAAAATTTAACTTTATTTCTGACAAGAGCTGGTTTAGAATCATTTCATGTTTTTAATTCTTTTCAATTGACATCAGTAGAAGAGGCAAATTATGAGAGTACTGTAGAAATCTGAGGAAAATATTACTTCATATAAAAACGAAAAATAYAAAATATTTTTTTAAACTGACAAAACCGAAAAATGAAACTATGAGCAGTTGTGACTCATTTAAGGGCTTTCATTCAGCTTTGCTTAGTGAACAGCTCGGATGCTRTGTTACTTCTTCCCAGCTGTTTACCTAGGTCTTTTTGTAGCAGGTCATCACCCTTCAGCAGAACTGACAAAAGGAAATGTAAGCCCATGCACAACCTCCTTCAGTACAGGAACCTGAAAACTACATTATTCAAGCCCACCCTCATTGGTGATCTCAGACTGGCTGTCAGCCTCTGTGATAGCACAGCAGAGCACAAGCACAGGTTTCCTCATGCCAGTCCCACACTGGTGACAGAGCAACAGAGGCACCAGGAGACTTTTCAACCTTGCAGCCACATTTGCTCAAGCAGAACTATCCATGTCTTGAGCTCACCGAGGGAGTCTTGTGCTTTCAGAGGTTTTTTTCCATCTTTTTCACGGGAAGAAAAGTTGAGGGGCTGCATTACAGGGCTGAGAGGTGAAGTGACTGTTAAATGAGCAACACAAAATTAAGATCTAGGACTTAATACTTGTGCAGAGACTACGTTGGAAAGAAAGAGACAAAAGCTTTGGAGCTGGTCTTCCAAAGACACAGTGAGTTTCAGAATACCGATGAGAAAGTAATATTTTCTTCCTTTTGCCACTCTCCTATGCCCCCCTGTTCAAATTCCTAGGAGGACACCCTTCATCCCAAAATAGAAAGTGCTTTGGAACAGGGCAGAGTTACTGCTCTACAGGAGGAGAGCAAGTGAAACAGCAGGTAGCACGGGTGCAAATTTCTGGCCCAGAGCACAAAGCACAGTGGAAAAAAGGGTGGAACCTTTCACTTCTGTATAGGTCCAAAACGTTTAAAGTGAGAATATTTCCCATCACATTTCTGTACAGAACAGTTGGAAACATTTTCCACACTTGATGCAAAAAGAAAATAAAGTAGCTTTTTGACCATTTCTCTCYCTGTTGGGAAATACTGTTTTTGAACATCACCATCTGAGTTGTTTTTAATAGCTATTTAATCTGTGTTGCACCTCTCAGCAACACAACTTTCTGATAGTCTAGAGGTTGTTAAGTTACACATAGATTAAGCTTTGATGTGAGGAAAACATTCAGTTAACAAAAGACTCCCGGCAGCTTTGGAAAGTGTTAAAGCTTCTGGAATAAAGCAAAGAGAAGCAAAAATGTAAATCTCATACATAAATTTCCGTGGAAATAGCAGATCTCATTCAGAAACTAACCCAACAATGCTTACAGGGAAATGAGAGTACAGCTGAGGCCAACACCTTCCTGCCTTAACAAGCCAGAAGGTAGTTTCTTTTTTATTTTCATGTTTCTCATAGCTGTATTGTCGAAACTAGAGGTCAGAGGTCACTGCCTCAGAGAGACTGACAAATGCAGACTGGTGATGAGAGCAAATGGAGAGGGACTCTTTGGCATTAGTGGTTAGGTATATCAAGTTTTTGTCTTTACTAGTGAGAATGTAATTTATGAGGCATTAGTGGTTAGGTATATCAGGTTTTTGTCTTTACTAGTAAGGATGTAATTTATGAGGTATGGATGGAAGGTAATCATAAACCACTCTTGCCAATGCCAAAAGAGCATCACAAACAGCCTTTCTACACTTAGGAGAACATGTGCTTCCTTTTTTTCAGATTGAATTCACATCTGTGGAAAAACGCATTGGTTCAGAGCAGCAGGGCTCTACAAATGACAACCTCATCTGCCCCCAAAAATAATCTTTACATTTCTAAAATGCATTTGTGCATTACCAGATATACTGCTGTGAGCTGTTGCTGCATCCATAASACACAGGAGAGTAGTGTGAGAGCACAAACTGCAGAGGTTTCCAGAACAGGTATCCAGCCCCAATTCAAAGGRTCAGACATCCCTGACATGAAGCTTTAGCAGAAGTGCAACGAATCAAAGTCTTAAAGCAGACTGTGCATCTGTAGATCTGATARAGAAAAAAAMCCAAACAATCTGATCTTAGATGCAATTCAGATTATTGGTGGAGGTGAGATAGTAAGGAAAGTACTACTTTTACTGTKGTATGACAACAYCTGAAACAAAAGTATAAKACATTAAATACATCTTAATAGTGTGTGGCCAGCTATTGCTATTGATTTATGGGTGATCCTCACAATAMTAGCTGAGATTTTGTSTAAATACTCCAAGATAATGTTTCCAAGAWRTTGCACAAAAACTGTTTCAGAAGCCACAAAAAGGGAGCTTAGGTATTGGAAATATAAGAAATGAAATGGAAGTATTTTTAAGTTTTTTGCATATGCCAGAAATACAAGCCAAGTCAAATGAAAGAGCTCTTATTGGCACCACAGAAATGTTTGGCCCCCTGGAGCAAAGTAGGCATAGAACTGTTTATGCTGGCTGAAGAAACTAATATTTGTCTTAACTTGCTATTTTCACTTTCTTCTGATAYATTTACTAGAAAATATTGCAACTAAATAGGCAATTATTCATAACAAATTATCTTTTAGTGTAGAAAGAACCAAACACAAGCCACAAAAATTAATYAAAGAATAAAGATAACTTCAAGAATTTTGTGGGGAGAGGAGTCATGTAASTGCCAATGCTTATTATCTCAAATCTAAACTGTTTTTAGAAAACAGTATCAAAATAATAAAGCACTGTAAAATAACCTGCAGAACCAGAATGATTTGTATTTAGATTAAATTACTGAAGGGCCGTGATTAAATTTAGGTTGTCCACTGATATTTTGCTTGACAGGATGCTGAAAACTACTAAAACCCACTGTGCAGCACAAAGAAAGGAGAATGGCAGGATAAAAAGACTGATATGATCCAAGAGCTGCCATCACTTCATAAACTGATTCTATGCATCAGGGAATCATGGTCTCAGCAGACAATGTCATGCTTGTGTGAGAACATCACTCTTCTAATATGCTGTGAAAGGATGGGTGACCCCTTCTTGGAAATGTGAGTAAGAGATACAGATTAGCAATCCACAGAAAAAGCCATCATGCTGAGAACATCTCTCCTGAGAAAGTCTCTGGCATAAACCTAAACAAATGTTAATTGTTTAATGAGCCTTCTGAGGCTTCCATCTCTGCCCCAAAGGACCTTAATTGGCCTTGGCCACCCTTGTCTGAGGCYTCCCCTACACCCTGCCCATGGCCCAGGGGCTCCATTTCAGCCCAGCCTCAGGCACCCAGCCCTGCCTTGAGAGATGCTGGAGATGTCCCTCTGCCCAAATTGTTTTTGAACTATCATTCTGGATTGACCTCACACCTGCCTGATAGTCACTGGGCTGTCATCTCAACCCAACACTGCTCACTAACACCAAGAGACCCTTCACATGYCAGGCTTCTTTTTCCACTGGTGTAYATGATAAATGTATTTGAGCATTTTTTGTTTCAAGATCTCATTCTCATTTTGGTTTTTTGAATAGTCTGACTTGAGAAATTCCTGTGAATTAACCTATCTCAGCACCCAKCTGAGATGTTCTAACTGCTTCTCTAAGAAGTGTTCCTGTACAAAAAACATGCTCATAAGGCTTTTCCCTTTTTCAGCTGAAAGAATCATGTCCTTCTCACWATAGTCAGTTACCTCATGCATGAAAATCATCAGCTGTCATAAGGGATGATTGAAGACCCCTGAACTGATGAACTTTYAATCCTGTCGCTTTTAATACTGACCATTTCAGTGTCACTTCAGTGGAACACAAAGCCTTGCCCTTTTGAAATCACTGAAACAGCCTTCTGAGCCTTCACAATGCCACACCTTTATTTGTGAGATCAAAGAGCCAGTTATTACTGAATTCCTGTTCTCCAGGTAGGTGCTTAAGTAATTTTTCCCCTGTTTCAATGTCTTAAGTAGTTCATTCCATGAGTTCCATGAGGAAGAATTTCCRTTTTAATCATTCTTGAGGACTTTGTCTGAAATATCTTTGYACTTTTGGAATCCTTATCAAATTGTAGACACCAGAGCTGGGCTTATTGTTCCAGCAGGATGGCACATAGCATTATGCAACCTTCTTACACTTTTTGAGTATAAATGCCTGGATTATGTGTCAGAATTGCATTWCCATGGRAGAGTCTGTTCACCTGATTTATTTYSCTCAGRCTTATTCAGATTTATGTCTTCCCCCATTATTTGTCAATGAATGGGTTTTCCTGTCACCATGCCGAAAAACATGAAGCCTTATTAAACTATTTACCAAACTATGATATTGTCTGGTCACTTCCCTAATATTTTRGACWTCTACAGACTTCAAGAGGGATATTTTTGCCTTTTCTTTATCTGTTACAATTTCAACAGCATAAAGGCCAAAATCTTCTAGGAATATACCTATTCAGTGAAGAATTGTCTCTTTCAGTTGCTTTTTTGATCCTGTGAAGTAACCATGTTGCATATTGACTTTGAATTGATTTGGTTCTCAGTCTTCCAGTTAATTATGATCTTGAAATATCTTCARCTGTATAATTATACCTAAAAAACATGTGCCTCAAAATGCAATAATTAAGCCTTYGGTCAGTAAAGGTGAATTTAAATGACTACAGATTTACCAGCTTTGCCAGGGACAAATAAGTTTAATGGCAATGTTTAGCAGAGTCATGCAAGACTCCTGGAGCTGATTTTCAGTTCTTGTTTCTTGCTTATTCAGGCAGAATAAAAAGAAGAAAAAATGTATCATACTTTACTCCCAAGGTAGAAACATTTCACATCACACAAGGTGTGTTTATTACAAACAGCTAAATGTAGCCCTGTTGCTCATCTGCCACCCCACTGATGCAATGCAGTCCATCTCACATGGTGGAAGGAGAGGAGGGAAGGAAAGCAAGAAATGTAAAGCAGAGGACTGTAAAACAGTTTCCAGGCCCTGTATCACTTCAGCTCCTTAAAAACTTTCCATTAAAATGTTTTGTGCAGCATCAGGAAAAGTAAGTCAAGTTTTAGTGAAAGGAAAGGAGATATTTTTGTGCCTGTTCAGTATAGCCATGAACACTGGCCATTCCAGRACAGCCACTGATCCAGAAGAAAGATATTCAAATAAGAGCATGGTTAATCTCAATGTGAGGCATTCCATATTGATAGTGTTTTGATTTGAGACCCTATATTGTAAGCACATCTGATAAATATTTAATGGCTTAACTGACCCTGAGGAAGCTGAGAAATGAGTCACTGAAACCAGAACACCTGTTATTTATGCACTCACTTCATAGACCAGCTGCAGGTAGGATAAAAGGCTCAATTCCAGTTGCAAATGCAAAGTATTTAAACATGTACTTACATATGCATTAAGTAGATCATAAGCAGTAATCAAATCTATTTATTTCTTTTTCAAAATATTTGGATGCATTTAAAATCATAATTAATTATTCTCCTACAGTACTGTCACAGTACTGCTTACAAACAAGCCTGAACCAAAAAGTATTAACACTATAATGCTAGTAATATTCATAAGCAGATCTCTGGGAAAAGGCTGATAGAAATTTTAAAAGTAATTRCAGTGAGAGAATATATGGATACCACTTTAAAAGCCTATAGAATCTGTTTTTAAYCACATGTCCACTGAGTTTGAAATTAATTTGTAGACTATAAMAGAAAATTTTCTTTTTGGCAATACTTGCTGTTTGTGGAGACGTTGCATCTATCATGATGCGGAATGTTAAAAGAAAGTAAAAAAATGGTGCCATTGTAATTTTAAGCAGTCAATAGGGCTGTTTTCACTGATTTCAAAAGGGTAAAGTTTTCCAGTTTGTTTTTCCAGAAAGCTGATTTTAATATCATAAAAACATATCAAAAATGTACTGGCACATTTATTACAAAAATAAGTATAAATAGGAAGCTGTTAAAAAAAAGCACAAGCCAGCTCAGAAGAACTGAAGTCATTAAGTTCCTCTTATGCATCATCTATGTTTCAGGTACCTTTTTTTTATATACCTCTTTTGCTTTAACAAAAAYGATAAATTTAAAATACAGAGCTGAGGTGTATTCCATTTCCCCTCTACTGTTTTAAATAAGATATCCACATTCTTTCCATTTGTCATGGGGCATTAAGGGCATATTTTCATCATGGATTATATGGTATCAATTGGTAATGTGCCATGTTGTGATGGACCACAAAGCATCATATAACCTGGAGCAAATTTCAGATGCATGGAAGAAATTGTAGTTGAACGACAAACCATGAAAATCTAGGGGAAGCTAGGCCTCTTTGGCTACAATTAAAGCATGCAGTAAATTTGTTCCACCAACAGGTTTTCCTGTGTTCAGTGATTGACAAGGTTTGTTCAACTTCTACAGCACTGCACGTTCTAAAGTTTGTGCATGAAATTATTGCCACATAGGGTTTATACAGATGCTCTGCAAACAGAGACTACAATAGTGATTACACAAGGGAGGAAAACCCAAGGATATATTTTACAGCTCTTTATAGTTATATTCCTMTCCTTAGCAGGAGACAGTGCTTCTTTTGATTTCCAAGTCAGTATGTGACTGAATGAGTGTAGTATTTATTAATAGCTTTGGTGAGTCTCAGAGAGAAGTCTTCTTACACTGCCCTGCCACTAGCAGAAACACACAGTGTTCCTGGCTTTTACCCAGCTTGATACCAGTTTCTTTTGGGTATTCYGCTCCTTCACCTTTTCTGAGGATCCAGAGGAATCTTAGGGATGGCCATGGTTTTGTAAAGAAGCCTTGCTTTGTAAAGAAGGCCCTGGGCCTGCCTTAGGGTTTTCACTAAAACTACTGACTTGTTTCAAATCAGCAATTAAGTGATTACAYTAGAATAATTTCCTTGATTCGGGTCAGACTTCTCTGGTCTGAACCTTCAGTCTTAGCAGGAAAGGTGAACTGTTATTACCAGCTCTCTGGTTGTAGGTTTTCAAAACACCCTACAAGTGAGTCACATATTCATGGAACTGCCTGTAATGATGCAGGAGATGTGAAGACACCCTCTAAGTAGCTGGTTTCTGAGTTTTTTGTAGCAACCATCAGTTTCTCTCTGCAAGCTTTATGTACATCTAACACCCTCCCAAAGTCATGTTTGATGGCTTCTATACATCAGTGTTGGAGTAGTAAGGGGGAAAAAATAACTACGGGCCAGTTTCATGGCCAGATTAATTTTTATTGCAGCCTTGAATTTTTGCTGCACTATTATGATGGAGGACTATAATAATCTGTCACAAGTATCATCAGATGTCACTGTCACTGTACATAGAATGCTGCATTGAATTTGGTGCAGTGGCTGCTATTTTTACCAGGCAACATGTTGACTGCTTCACTATTAAGACAGGTAAAGACCAGCAGGTGCCTGACCTCTGAATAGTATAGGTGCTTTTAAAATCATCTGAATTTTCTTTAAGCTAGTCCCTTCATCCAGAGTTCCTATTGCCAGTAATGTCTATTTTTATACTTTTTTCCCCCCAAAAGATAAATACAGCATAGGGTACATGTTGTAAAATGAAGTAGAAGAATCCCTTCCCTGTTTCACACTTATTATACCTTCMCTGAATTTGGGCATGGAGGTGAGTGTCTACTCTGAAATACAATTATTTGAGGGCAGTCTAAGAAAAGCAAATGATATAGATAATGCATGAAAATCAACTGGTCTTGTAGGTATTTGTTGACCAGAAAGACTACCRTGCTAGGTGTGACTGAGCAATGAATAACTAAATTTGTGGAATAAATTTTGCAAAATAAGTGTTGTTTATGATAGGAAATGCTTTGACTTCTATTTTTGAGTCTATAAGTGTTTTTTATACAGTTAGAAAGTTTTATGAGCATTAATGGAATAYTAAGGTTATGTCACTAATGTGAACACTGTTCAGAGTAAGTAAGTAAAGCCCATAATTTTAGAGAGACTGGACTTATAAAAAAAATCAGTTTGGGATTGTTTTTTGTTTTCCTGTTTGGTTGGGGTTTTTTTACAGATTAGCACAGTTATTTCTGAGGCAGAGGACTACAGCCTCCTAAATCCCTATTACACATATCAGGACTACTGCTAGGAAAGATTTGTTTGCTATACAAGCAAGTACAGGATGC
Organism: Alauda arvensis; assembly: GCA_902810485.1. Lineage (NCBI taxonomy): Eukaryota > Metazoa > Chordata > Aves > Passeriformes > Alaudidae > Alauda > Alauda arvensis. Next base: position 1,948,358 of record CADDXX010000056.1, read on the forward strand.
TTTTCTTATGATAAAAGACAAGAAGAGTGATGGAGCGCATCACGACAAAGTTGGCTGTCTCTAAAGATACTACTGCCTTYTTTTTCCTTTTGTGGGCTAAATATGGCATAATATATGTGTGAAGCAAAGAGAGAAACCTGATTATCAAGGTAAAGAGTGGAGTTAAACACTTGATTTTGAACAGCCTGTCAAGATGCTATATAGCTGAAAGCTTCTTTATGGTTTGTCACAATATAGCAGTATGTCTTGTACRTACTTTCCCCTCTGCTTGACTGGCATAGGCATACACTTCTCAAATGTATGTTCTGAATTCYGTAGGAGTTGCAATTCTGCTGGCTTGCTGTCTGATATTTCTGATTTTTTAACATAGACACATAAATCATTACCCTTTAAAGCTTCTTTTTAAATTTATTGGATTATAATTAACAAGGRTCAATTTAATGAAAACAGTAACACTTTTAAAAAAAAGCATTAAATCTGACCAAAGTTATTACAACATTTAAGAGCAAAGTGCAAGGTGCTTACTGTTCCAACATTAATCATGTGCCAGGACGGATGGGATTCATTTCATCTCACTATAGCTATCTAAAAATTAGTCATCACATCTCATCTACTCACCTAAATTCATATTAAATCAATGGACACAGACAGGAATCCCCAGGAGGCACACCAGCCCATTCTCAGATAGGGGAGAGAAACACGTGCTTCTTACCAATAGGTACAGATGGAACTGGTTGATATGGGACAGATGCTTCACTTTTTTGTCACAGGCAGGCATCTSACACTGTTTGAGATCGCTGAAGATACCCAAAATATCCATGTGGATGTGGCAGATGTGACCCAGGGCTGACCCACAGAAGACCCTTCCACAGTGGCAGCTGGAGGCTGGGCAGATAGRTATTTTGGGGTTCCTATAAATACACTGAATATATGACTGTTGCCTCTAAATCATGTGCAATGACTGTAAAGGGAGCTCTGGGACAGAGATAGCAGCACTTACCTGAAAGTATCACTGTCACACTACCTCAACCTGGTAGGTTTACAGAAGGGAGGAAAACTCAAAACTGACTGAAGCTGACCGAAAACTGAAAGTTTCATTGTGCAGGTACTCAGAAAAATAAGCAGGCCTGCATTGAGAGAGGACAGTGCAGGACCTCTCTCTATTCCTCTTGCTTGCTCTGGGAGACATAAGATTGAGCTGAAGAKCTGTAGCCACCAGATGAAATTACCCCTAGGGAATGAGGCTGGAGCAGGAAAAACTGAAAAAATCATACCAACACTGGTTATCACTCTTGGTATAGGCTGATGAATGCAGATTAGCAAAGTTGCTTGAAGTCACTCTGGCTTGCATGATGCCAGCAATGGCATCAAAAGAGAGCACCACAAAGCAGGTTTGGAAGAGCAGCATAGTGGTCTTTCAGATGACATTCATTAGAAGTCCAGGAAAGGGTCAAAGGCTGTCTTTTTAAAGACAAAAGTGGGATTGTTAGAGGACAAAAAGGACATTCATGCTTAAAGCAACAGAAAGCTTACAAGCAAAGAACTGTTGTGGCTTCCTAGCTTCCCATGCCAAAGCAAAGTGAACACTATGAACCACCCACACGGCCTTTACCATGTCCCTCTGCCTCTGCCCAAGTACCACATGAGAGGAAATTGTTCTTGACTTGAGCAATGTGTCTTAAAACCCAAACCTATGCTTTCTGCAATCTTTAATCTACATGCTTATTTTACCAGTTTACCCTTAATGTAGGCAGACTTGGCACCGGATTGTTTGTAAAAGTATAACTTTAAATTTTTTTATGTTCTTTTATTCTCACGTATTAGTTTAAAAACTTCTCTTAGTTAAATTAGTTCTCTTTGCACTTATGCCCCTTGCCTCCCCCCACCCTCCTCCCAATGTTTTCTGTCACTGAAGAGGCATTTCGGGCAACAGGTGGAAAGCAACATTTAMCAAAGGGTTCACCATGCCTACATAKGGACACATCCTGCAAGTGGACTTCCTTGTCTCTTTGAGAGCCCAGTAAGATAACACCTCTAGCCCTCCTACRTGAGCAGGAAGAACAGGAAGTTCCCACAACCTCTGGGATTTCATGCCACACATCCAGAAGATTTCTTTTGAACAATTAAATTTTTTTCACTAGACATTTTGCAGAACCTCCCTGATGACTTTGCAGCCTTCCCTTTGAGGTATCCCTAAATGTTGTGTCCCAGTGCAGTGCCCACCCCAGCAGGCACTGATGGTTCTGGTTTTCATGTAAGTCATGCTTCTTAATAACCGAATTATAACCTTAAAGGCTCTTTTTCTTAAGGAAAAAATAATATTCACTTTGTTTTCCTCTCATCCTACAGCTGAAATTTTATTTTTACCCTTATTTAATATAATCTTCATATGTAAGTTTTCCAAATCTGTCTTCCCTTTAGTTTCAGTATCTTGTTAGGGCTACATGCATTAAATGTGCCTTTATTTTTTGATTTATCCTTACCAATGTTGTAAGTTGGAAAAATTGCTGCTGTCCATGTCCAAGCCTCAAATAGTGTTTGTTGAACACATGCTGAGACCCAGTCTGCAGATAGCTGTACTCTGAAACCCCAAGTATTTTAAGTACTCTTGGGGTGAGAAGTGCTGTATGTATGTTGTGGTGTTATAAAATGTTAGTTTATACTTGTCCTTTTTTGGGTTTTTAAATTGTAGACTCATATATCATGACTAGAAGTTATCAAACAGTTCAGCATACAGAAGAGCAATATGTTGTCACTATTACCTCGCTCTCTGGTAYTTGATTCCTGAAACAAAGAGGTCTAGTGGAATGTTTGGCTCTTAAAATTATGCAGCTATGTCCCACAGAAGCTTAGCAGTTTTGGCAGGGGCAGTAATTGTATTTTTCCTGAGAATTTTTTAAATTATCTGGGCACCAACGAAAATAATGACATTTTTGAAGTGGTGGATTCAGTTGTGGCTACASAGATATCAGCAGTCTGTCTTTGTTAGTGTTTATATTGTGGCATTGCYGAGGGACACCAGTGACAGGCAGGGACTGATTGTGCTTGGCACTGAACAAACAAGGTAGAGTTTGCCCCAAAAGGTTATAACTTAAATACACAAGTACTGTGAGCTGTGGAGAGTGGCGTCACATCACTCAGGAGAYTGGGAGTTGAGGCTGAAGCACCCCCTTCTCCCAAAGCTGAATGCCTCTGAACCAGATTGTTTCTCTTCTGGAGTTCTGGTCTTCATGGCACAGGTGCCCTTCCAGCCAGCTGGGGTGTTTTCTGTGTGAAACCTGTAATGTTCTGCCTGTGAAGTAGACYGTATTGATTTAAAAAACAAAACTAGAAAAAAAGGAGCCAGAGGGGTCTGCTTAGAGATGCCAAGGTTAAACTTCGAAATGATTAGTCACTTTCCATTGCAGTCAGTGCAAACTACCAACATTTCTTAAACATTTCTTTTAGCAGTCACTTACATGAATAATTAACTCCTGTGACCCTGCCTTGTCACTTACTGGTTAACATGGTCAAATGCYATCATTAACTTTCAGCATTAGATGCTCTCTCTCATACTTTCCACCTGCTGATGCAAATGCTCGGGCTCGAAGCTCACATTTCTAAAAGTAGAAGCACAAGCCTATGTGGGCTCTTCAGAGGCTTCCTCCCCTGCAGACAACGAGCTGTGGTGCCGCGGGATCCCTGCTTTCCTTGTCCTCTTGGGTGCCTTGTTTCAGGGTGGCTGCTGGGAAAGCGTGTCAGAATCAGAGCAGAGGTTTACCTCACAGTGGCCTTTCTTTATCAGCAAAGCCAGGAAGCTGCACAAATCCCTGGCATGCATCCACCTTCGGCTTTCTGAGAAGCAGATAGCGTGTCCCAGCCTGTGCTTTATTTAAAGAGGCAGACCATTTGGGGTGAATAGCTAAGCTGTGGAGCACTGGGGTATCATRCTTGCCTGGATTTTTTTCTCCCATCCAGAAAAAAACATGACCAAAGTGGTGGTGGGGAATTTGCAGCTGATTGCGGCTAACAAAGTGGTAACGCCTCCTTGGGATGTTATGAAGAATTTCTGAGTTCTTCCATATGGGACCACATTTTGTAGGTCTTAATCTCATGGGAAATTTTGTCTTGGAGACAAACAAAGGGTTTGATCTGAATGTAAAGCTTTCATTTTGCACTCCTGACTAGGATGGGAAATTGTAACACAGCAAGCTCCCTCAGTCCTCTTGACACACAGGCAATGGCAAAATGCCATCAATCTCAAAGATTTATGTTCTTGTCCTTTTAAATCCCTACCTTGCATTACACCATTATCACAATACATAAGGTAATGGCAGGAGTTGAATGAGTCATGGGAGACTTTCACTAAGATTTAATCCAGAATTTAAAAGCTGCCTACTCTGCATTGCCATGGTGTGGCATGCTTTTAAGCCGCAGGAAATACGCTGTATTCAGCAACATCACATAATGTTAATTGCTGAATAATCTACCCCGTGGTCCTCAGTATCAGTGCTGTAGGTGACAGGGTTAAAACAAAACTCTGATTATTAATTTAGTCTGTCACTAGCAAAGATAACTCTTTGGTGATAGAGGAGCCTGATTCAGAGACAAAAAAAAAAAAGCCTGGACTTAAATTCATCATAGTGGAAAATCTTTACACTGCTCCTTGSTACATTTAACAACTCCTGTTGTCCCTCTGGAAACAAAATCTAAACCAAAAGGTAACAGGTTTTTTGGRAGGAAACCAGTTTGCTGTGATGCCAGAAGTGCTCTAATTAATGTATATGGTTTTCATGGTGATAAATGGGGTCTGTCAGAGGGTAATAATTAATTCTTAATAATGTGAACTTCTCAAGGTTATTTTACCCTCCAGTTTCTGAAGAGCTGTCCATAACCAAAACTGATACCGTAAATAAAAAAATCTTGATTTGCTAGACACGTGTTACATACATGTGTGTGTTAGTGAGCTCGGCTTCCCTCTGAAGCAGACATTTCACTTTTGATGATCTGGTATTGTTTGCACTCCCTTATCTGTCCACAAATGGCCATGTTGACTCACACTGTCCCTGCAAAGCTGCCCAGCCTCTTCCTCACTAGGACTGACCCACAGTTCTGGGTTTGAAATGGCAGCCACGCTGTGTGCCCATTCCTCTGCTTTAATGGTCTCATTTCTAAAATTATGGTCTACTTTGTTGCTGGAAGTGCCTACAAAAAAGACATGAARTGTTAGAAGGAGAGGGTGTGTTTTAAAAGCAATTATAACACCAGAGAGGGGGAATTTTTTTTTTTTTTTTCTAAAACACTAATCTCTATTCTGCATCTGTCTACTCATTTACCCTCTGGTAACACTGTTGGCTCCCCCTTTCCCAACAGTACTCTCTCTCTCTCATGGAAAAACTGGGCAGGAAGAGGTCATTGAAAACATTCTTGGGGATTGAGGCTACCAGGGCTTGTTGCTGCACAATTATGCAAGCAGATCCTTTTGAAAGCAACTTTTAAGAAGGAAATAGGGAGCTTATAGTGAACAAGTGAGAACAGTACTTAGTGTAACTGTGTGCCTAGTACTACTACCTTTCTGGCCTTAGACTGTAAATTGGGCTGTGCTAAGGTATAGCTGAAGAACATGAAATTGAAAGGATGAAAATAATATCAGATAGCTATCTTTATATTCATAATTTTAGGCTTTATTCTGTRATTGAAATCCTTAGCAGGCAAAGTTTGAAATTACATGAAGTATGCATTTAATAGAAAAGAAAACACAGTCATGTAAGCATATGTGTCAAACCCCAAACTTCCACTTGTCATTACAAGTCATTTTCCATGAACACTGGCTTTTTTTAGTTCAGTTTTTGTTTTTAAGATGAGATTCTTTAGAGGAGTTTAGAATGGTGAACTTTAAGCTGAGCTAGGTAAACACAGTTATGGATCCTGAGTAATCCTTCATTGCCAATCAAAGTAATGACTTTCTTTCGCTTGCCATTCTTCTTTTTCTCTCTCACTTTGATTTATACCCTGGAGTTTTACTCWGTGATTTTTCAGAAGCTGCAGAGAAGTTAAAATAAACATGTTTAGTGCTGAACAGATTCATCTTCTTTTCATATTTTCACTCCGGTTCTTTGCTACGTTCTCAGAGCTGCCATGCACARTCTCTGCCTCTGGATGACAGCCCCTGCCATGGTCTGAAACCACAGCTGTCCCACACAGAGATGTCCTTTTGGAGCAAGTTTYTCCTGTGGAGGGGTTGCAGTAATGTGCCCTTAAAACTGTCTGCCCTCTGGGTTAGGAAATGCGTCTTATGTAGGTCACTGGTCAAGTTATCAAATCTGTATGCGCAACCATCCTGGCCTGGCTGCAAGTCTGCTGCAGACACTGGAGGCTGTGCAGGGGCAGGGTCCAGCTGCAAGGTCAGGAGCTCGAGTTTGGGAAACACCTCTGCTACTGACTCTGGGTGTCACAGATTCACTTCAGGGAAAAAGATATGAAACTGATAGCTCCTGTCTCTAGCACTGTTTGTTAAATTCTCCTCTCCTTTTTTGATCGCTACTTTCTTGGTTTCACATTTTACCTSCTCAACACAGGTTCACCAAGCTGACTGAAAAAAATACTGTATGTGCTGGACCTTTCATACTGCTCACATTCATTGTTCAGGAACACTGAATTTTTTGTTTATATATGAGCTATTTCGTGTTTGCCACTGATGACTACAATTACAGTCCACCTTACAGTAACAAACAAGTTTGAGTCAGAGGAGTTACTTAGCACAAATGAGAGYAGAACTTTGAGATAAAAGCATAGAATGATCACATTTTATTTTAAATGCTGTAATCTTTGTTAAGTTGTACTGTAAAAATTCAAGGTTAACATTTAATAGAGGGTGCAAGCTGCATGAGTGGTCATTATTACACTGCATTTATTGACTTCCCTGTAAACTGATTTTAGTTTCATTWATTTTTATACCACTGCCACTATGGAAAGMAAGACTTGGTACAAAAARCCCAACCAAACAAGAAAATTCCAAACCAAAAGCCCTTAGTTCCTCACAGCTATGCAGACATCCCTAACCAATGCTGCTTTTATGCTACTGACTTTAGATTTTTAGCATTATTATTAGCACCAGGGAAATCTCCAGTCCTTGGGTAACTGCCACACACCCACTTCTGTGGATGCCTCTCTCCTCCTTTGCTTTGTCTGGTTTATGGCTCCTTTGCATTTTTGCTCYTTATCATTAACAGACAAGTGGCATATTGCACTCCCACCTGGCACTGTGCTTTGCTGTCTATATGCCTCCAAGTAAAAAACCCACTGAATYGATGCCTTGCCAACGTGCCTAAAGGTTGAAAAAATAACTTTAAAAATGATGACATGTATTTGTTTTCTCAAAACAAACCTTGTGCCTGGAATGTTAGAAGCTCCAATTGCCTAGGGAATTTCATCCTCTGACTGTGTCAAAGTTGGCAATAAAAAGGAATCTTCTTACAGGGAAATTTTTTTTTTCACTTCACCAAATTGTTTCACTATGAATCAAGGTTGTAACCAGAATTACAAAGCAGCAAAATGARATGGGGCTTCCATTCAGGCCTGTTTTGACCTTAGTCCTGGTTTGACCCTGTGTCCTGGGACATTCCTGCTGCCACAGAGGTGGTGACAGCTTTGCCTCCGTCTGGGAGGAATCCCCTAGGCCCAGGCATGACAAGGGGAGGGCCCTGGGACAAAAARGTATAGGACCAGAGAAGCTGCTGCTTTAGGATAAGGCTGCTGGGGCAGAGATGCCCAGAAGTCTTTGGAGAAGATGCCACCTTCCTTTTCCATGGGTCTAAAGTAGACACTTGCACTTGRTAACTTGCAGATATCACTGCAACAGAAGAGACCAGAAGAAAAGCAGTACCTGWCTAAAAATGCCTTTAGTAATCCTCTTTTCTCATCTAGTCCTGCACTGGACTCAAAYATTTTCAAAGAATCATTGGATCACTTTGGTTGGAAAACACCATAGGATGACTGAATACAACCACTGCCAAGCCCACCATGTCCAGTCCACCATGTCCCTAAGCACCCCATCTACACATCTTTTAAATGGTGCCAGGGATGGAGGTAGACACTTCCCTGGGCAGCATTTTGGTAATGAAATTTTCCAGAATATCCAATCCAAACCTTCCCTTGGGCAATCTTGTCCCATTGCCTGTTACATGGGAGAAGAGGCTTACACTCTTTCAGTAGCTGTGACTACACAGAGGGGACTGTGCTGCAGTTCTGCAGGCTGCTGGGAGCCAACAGGCTTGGCAGCAGTGATACTGGCAGTGTCACTGCCCCAGCATCACCTCAGCCCCTGAACCAAAGCCAGAATGGAAAATGTCCTCCACAGGCTTTGGGGAGCAGCTCCTCTGGCACGTGTACAGCATCTCACCCTTCCTCAGGCCATTGTGTCTGCACCAGCAGCAGCTCAGGATGAGAGCAGCTGGGCAGGACAGGGACTCAGTCTCAGCTGCTGAATGCTCATGTCTCAGCAGAAAAAGTTACTGATATTTTATGTAAAGCACATGTGACTTCTCTTGATTTCACCCTTGCCATGCAAGATCTGAGATGGAAGCTTCTGTTGTWGCTGGTACTTTTTCCATAGGGTCTGACACAGCAAGAACTGAAAATGAGATGGGATACCCAAGGTTTCTAGCTTTTTTTGGAAAAACAGGGTGTAATGTGCTGAAGAGGGAGTGTCAGTCTTTGGCTCTCTTAAATTTCCTGGCTATTGTTGATTTATATCAGATCCTTAAAGCTATTTTAAAACAGTGTTTTGTCAGTATTTCCTTAGCAGAACGAGTGAAAGGGATGACATATTTCATGGAAGCTGATGTATGTATTCTTCTCAGAAAGACCCAAAGGGTTCTTTTGGCATGAGCACGTCCATTAGACAATTGTTTTTGAGATGCACAATATGTACCAGGTAGACTTTGTGGCTCCTAGAAGTTTGTTATGCTGTCTTCCTTTAAGCAGATATCTATAGTATTTTGTGTATGGCCAACATGCAAAGTTCAGTTTMCTTATGCTATATACCAAACCACGCTCCATAAAACTCTCAGGTCTCTCTTATAAAACACTTGTCTAGAATATGTGCCATGCATGGAAAAATTCTGTACCAAATTACATTTTACAAGTTTTCATGCATGCTCATTTAGATGATTTATCACCCTCACGAGGCAAGATCTTTCAAAGCTCCAAAAGGAAGCATATACCATATGATTACTGCCAGTGCTTAGTTTTAATTAAACCTGTCCTGAAATAAAACAACAACAAAGAGTACATGAAAATAAGCAGCTTCAGAGTAATTATGCTAATTCTTTTATTTCTTTGCTCTTGCTAGAAACCAGTGACAATTCTAGGAGCAATTCATAAGGACATTCATTTTTATCAGTTCACACTTGGTCTAAACTAATGATCCTTCCCCTCCTTGTTCAAAGTGGTGATAAAAGCACTGAGATCTGCAGGTGAGAGCTGAGTTCAAAGCTCTGCCTTGCTGGCTGGAGACAGCAGAATCCAGGTAGCAGCCTGGGATACGGAGTTTCCTTGTGACAGTGACACTCCTCATGACACACTGATTTGGCCAGGGGTCAGTCAGGAGCTCAGTCYCAAAAGCAGGGTCTCAAAAGCAGGGAGTGCAAACCAGAGCAAGGTTGGATGGACAGAAAGTAGAGCACAGTAAGGCTTCTTTTGACTGCGGTGTTGCTCACCTGTAAAATGGTCTTTTCAAGAAAAGCAGATTCTCCCTCAGAAGAACACCAGTTTTCAGCTCAGCTCCTTGCATGTGTACCTTAAAAATGTCCCCATCAAACTCTAAGTGGCATTTACAAGCATGGCAATGCGTTGATGCTGTGCAGTGTCCTCTCTGGCTACCTGTATGGTTCGCAATGATTACTATAAATTATGGGAGTATTTCTGATTTGAAGAGCCCAGCAACCAGATTCTAAACAGATTTCAGATTGTGCCTTTACCATCCACTGGTACCATGACCAAATCACTAGGCCTGCATTGTTCTGTGTTTCCTGCATCCAAGCCATTTGCAATTGCAAGTCAAAAAAAAAAGTCCAAAAAGACACTGAAAATGTGGAAAAAGTCTCTATGTTCAAACATCTTTTTTTCTTAAGATGTTTTAGAGTTTCTTCTTCATAATAGTGGAACAGAGACTTTTTTTCACACCAATTAATTCTGTTTTGGTTCAGAATGTGCAAACAAAATTACTGGAACTATTATAACAACAACTTCACAGAGTCTAAACAAAGTAAAACCCAAGATATTACAGAATATATTCAGCAKTTACAAAGAAGATGCTGCTTTGACTGGAATGCCCAACAGAAATATTTTTTTCTTCCTGAAAGATAATAGCAAAAGATAGTTAACACAAGATAAGGGGAAAAAAAAACCAAACACTTTAACGATAGAGAAATACTGATTTCTTATTCTAAAATTCATGCACACACACACACACAAAAGAGTGGGGAGGTGGGGTGTACCCTTTTTGTAAATGAAGAGGATCTGTCTTATCCTAAATTGAACAGTATGAATCCCCAACCATATGTCATAGCCTAAATCTCAAATAAAAGTTGCATGGGTTAAATTGATATGTTATTACAAGTTAAATAACCGGAGGGGAGCATTAGTCAAAAGCTTGCTCCCACCAAAGATTTGATATATAGATTCTAAAGGAAAAAAAGAGACTGCTGGATTCTAAAACAGGCCCTGGAGACATTTGGATATTATCTAATAGGAAGAGGGTTTATCCTGGAACAGACCTCAGTGCATGAGAGTGACTGAGCAGGATGAAAAAGACTCCAAAAGCTGAAGCACAAGGTAGTATCTATCATTCACTCTTTTCATTTCCCAGCCAGACATATGGCTGAATCTTGTAATTTAAATGCAGATTATCTATCCCAGCAGGAGTGCCTGAACATCCTGGAACCCGTGTCATGTTTCAGTAGGAGTGTCAGTAGCTGTTTTGTGTTGCATAATTTCAAAATACTTTGTTCTCTGCCAAATTTAAGTATTTTTTATGCTTTTAAAGGATGGGTCTTCCTTCTACAGATGCTTTCTACTCTTTTAAGCAGTAAAGCATTCACTGCTGTTTTTCTGTGCTACCTGAAAGCTAGTTTGTCTCCTATTTACACATGAGGAATTAATTTCTCCATTTACAGGCCGAGGACGGCTGAACGTCAGAGAGCTTCGCCCTTGGCCTGGGACAGAGCTGAAGTGTACAACGCACAGTGGCGAGCTGGATGCCAAGGGCCTTTTGATGCAGACACATCATTTAGTTGTGTAAACATGGGTGTTACTGAAAATCAAAGTCAGCAGATATATGGCTATAGGTATGTATAGCCCATGAATTTTTCTGCCAGATTTTTTTGAGGAGCAGGCATTTACAGCAACACATAACCTTTCAAAATTCTACTGAGACGGATGAAATCCACATGCCTAAATCCCAGGGATCCAGCCTGCTGACTTTACAGCACTGCCTAACTTAGTAGATGTTTACTCTCCAGAAACATCCCAGTCCGCTGTCAAATCCTTCAAAGAAAAGTTTTGAACCACCTCAGATGCAGCCCAGTGTCAGGAAATGCCCCATGTCTTTCACCTGAGATCTGTCATACTCTAGACTGACCAGACAAGATGCCCAGCCTGTTCTGAAGTTCCCAGAGGGGCCTCAACCTACTGAATTCTGAGTTCAGCCTTCAGGGTCTTCAATGTTTGCCACCTCACCTTGGAAACAGGAAGGTTTTTGAACTATCAGGTTTTTGGGCTGCAGCTCTTAAAAACCTCAAGAATGCTTAAATCACACTGTTGGAAAAATKTATAGAGGGAGTAAACTCTGCTGCTCAAGGTAACTGGTGGTGCAGGAAGGGCTGCATGGGCAGAAGAAGAACAGGGAAGAGAAAGCCTGTCTGCCCCAGCAGCAGTACACCTTAGGAGAGGTATAGATGCTGCAGGTGCTACTGAATGCTGAGAAGCTCATAAACAAAGACAGGAGCATCCCCAAAAGCATGGTGAGGGTACCAACAAGTAGTTTTTCTCAAGTCACATCTGTGTGGGCAACCAGGGCAGAGATCCAAATATTGTCATGCTGTTAGGCACACGGCTAAATCATTAGTGGGATCTGGTGCTATTTTGGCACTTGTCACCAGGGGTAAGGCCACACCAAGTCTTGGACTGATGTGAAAAGATCAGTTGTGGCCATGGCAAGGCCTAGGAAATCCCAACTACTAAGATTCATCTCTCAAGTAAAGGAGAAATACCTTTTAAAGGTTACATTTTAGACTGGAAGTAGGTAGCAGATTACAATGAAGARCCACAGGAGAATTGACTATGTAATGTAGTGGATAGGTAGAGCAGGATTCACCCTGTGRATCTGTAGAGGAAGCCACACTACACAGTAACAATCTCTGTGGCCAGAGGAGATAGATAGAAACACACTCTGAGCACATCTTGATGGAATACCACTACACTGTATGTCCAAACAACACAACTTTCGTTTATGTGTAATGAAAAAATTGATTTTTTTCAAACTTAAATCAAATGGGACATAGGCCAGCACAAGAACATTCAAACTACAGTAAATTTATGTGCAGGGTGAAAGATACATCCCTCAGGTAGCAGTTAYTAAATTTATTGTCTAAACTAGTATATCTGGTGCTGTGGAAAGCAATGGCATACGTAAAATTTTACATCCGTAAGTACGAAGAAAAGAAACGACAAACTGAGAAGGTAATCAAAACTTATTTCAAAAAGTCATTGCGATGTCTTTGTAAAGGTTCTTTGATTCTTCTTCAATTGCATGCTAGAAGAACAAAATCCTTCCTAAAAACTTGCATGTAGGGTGATTAGTGAGCAAAACTAGAGACAAAAGTGAGAAAGGACAAGGTAAGCAAATTTTTTTTTTGGCATTACTGTTCTTCCCACTGAATTTCCAAATGCCTCTTTAGCAAAATGTGTTGGATAGATTAGGAATGAAGGATTGTTTCCACATTTTTGATGCTCATTAGGAATTGATAGAAGAGAGTAGATCAGCATTTGACAGCCTTCTTTTAAAAGCACATTCTTAAAATCTCCATATTKTACTGACAGATTTTGGTGTGCTCAGTGTACAAACCTGACTTTTAGGTTTCTCTTTGCATGTTTCAGTTTAAAATCCAAACCAAGAAAATTATAATTTTATATGCCTTGTAGGCTTTGGTCCTTTGAAAATCTGACTGAAAGAATTTTGCCTTTTGCTYCTCACCTATAATAACAGTCTTTAAAAAAAAAACAAACAAAAAGCAAACAAAAACAACCCCCCCAAACAAATTAATGCCATCAACAACAGTAAYGAATGTCCTGCCTGTGAGCACAATTAATAAGAAAACAGCCTTACTAGTGTTTAGCCTGCGGACACCAGTGGAGCTCCACAACCATAGATTCTAATTAAGGGATTGACTTTTCAAGAAAGATTAAAATAATGAAATGCATTTAGCTTTGCTAAATGATGACAGGGAGGCAATAGGACAACCCTCAGCAACAATAAGGAGATTGTAAACAGCAGCAATGGACAAGAGTTGTTTAAAGGAAGAGAAAGAACATTTTCCTAGGCACCGAGAATAATAATGGATGCATAGATAGAATAAATAAGTTCAATGTTAATTGTTGGTATTCGTATTATATTTCATCCATTGAATGAACACAGAGATGTTTCTTGTCAAGGATGGATTGGTTCACGACCAAGGAAAATGGAAGGGTACTGACTACCTTATTACCACTGCCAAATGTAGCACCCAGTTTTGTGTGACCTTGGAGAGGCTGTACCACTTTATATCCAAACATCATGGAAAGGCTTGCATCAGGTCTGGTTTCTATGCAGCTTCTGTACCAATATTCACCAGAAATAATATTTACAGAATTACAAACCCACTTCATCCCTCAAAGGAGCAGTGGTGAAGCCACCACCTTGCTGSTGCAGTGAGAGGGAAGGAATGGCCAGGAAGGCAGCATGGTGTGCCTATGGTTTTGGCACTGCATCCAGGGACAGGAGCTTGAGAAGATCCTTGGCTCCACCMCTGGAATTGCTTTGTTAGGTGTCAAGCCAGCTTGGTGGAAAGACAGAAATAATACTGAAGTCTTCATAGTTTGCTATTTCTGTTCAACCCTGCYGCAGGGATTTCTCCTACTAACTTGGGATTAGAATAGCTCCAAAGCCTCTATGAACACAAGGATTCTAACGTGTTTTTCAAAAGCCAAACTCAACACTGTTAAGTAGTTCTAGGTTACCAAGATCCAAGATCAAGCAGATGACTAGTTGCAATAAATGATAATGTTAATGATTTGTTAAAAACACTATAGTATAACCCATCATGTTTTTGGGTCTTGATAGTAGAAATGTATGTTATTATTGCTGAGAGAAGTGTCTTCACTTTAAATTGTACTGTGTCCATCAAACTCTTGTTGAAAAACATAAACACTTCCACTGAAGTCACAGGATCTAGAGATGAATAAGGAGCCAATACACGGATCTGAGTGTTGAAATTTAGAGATTAATCCAGCAAGGCTCAGAKATTGCCTTCTTCCTTTGTCACCTGGAGCAGTTTCTGATAGCCCCCAGAATGTTTCTTCTTAAACAGAAAAATAATCACCTTTGCCCCTCCCTACTAACAGTAAATGCTCTGCTTTTCMTCCAGCATGTGGGCTCATCAAGTTAACACTTTCCCTCCATTYCTTGAGGACAYAGCTGGGAACATATTGTTTCTAATRTGAATTTTGTATCAAATTATGCAAGTAGAAAGAAAACTGGGAATTATTTTTGTTCCACTGCAGAGGATGCATGCAAGCATAGCATWACAGTGCTCACCATGCAGTTGTGATAGCATGTGATGGCAATGTTTYCAAACAGCATATCCCACAACAAAAGGTCAGCAAGGAGCCACTCAGACAGACACAGTGCCAGACTTCCTTTCTACCTGACATGCAATCTTCCYAGAAAATGAAGACATAAGTTCTTGAGTACATTTGTAAAACATAGAAGGAGGTGTGCATACAAAACCAATTAAGGAAAGAATTGCTTCATGCTGCTTTTTTCCTAGYGCACTCTTTTTGAAATTAACCTCCATATACTAATTAACCTCTGTGTGACTTTATGCAAATTAGATGGCATTCTTTGCTGTATTGCTATGGCAGTGTAAGTGATACAAAGCAATATAAAGTACTTTAAAAGTAGCCAACAAAGTTTCTTTTTAATGTATTACACTGTAAAGATCCTGGAATGATCAKGCTCTCTTGGAATGAGAGACAGGCAAGAAGGATGGATAGATGAGGAAGAGAAAAGGTGAAAAGTGATGTGAAAGATCCTGGGAAGTTCACACATTCATGGAGCACTTCAACAACTTGAGGAACATGCTGAGGACCACTAACTTAACGTAGATGTTCAAATTAATATAATCTCAGGATCTAGGYTCATACACTGGAAATTGATATTAAGAGTGCTAACTGGAGTTCTAGAACCCTTGGTGATTTTGGAGAAGTMATTTCAGTGGATGAGAAGTATCACTTAGGAAGCCAGGTGATAGCCATATCATATCACTGATGTGCAATTAGTTTTCTTGTGTGTTTGAGACATCAGGGAACAGAGAGTCTTGAGAGGAAATTTAATTATGGAAACAGTGCCCAGATTTATAAAGATCTGTTGTTTTACCTGAAAGATTTCACACCAGACTTAGCCTAGGTGACCTGGTGTTATGCATAACTACCCAAAGCACTTGGGATAGCAAAGACATGAGGAGCAACCAAATCAATGTCAGAAGTGCTGGAGTYCAAGTGAAAGTGAAGAGTGACTCTTGATTTCCACTGAAGTGTTTGATGTGACAAAGATGTCTGCCAAATATGTTATTATTATTATGTATTAAAGCATTAGACACTAAAATGTGCTTGTTACATGTCATAAATGCTCAGGGTACTGATGTATCCTTTAAATTAAAAAAAGAGCTAATTCAGCTCCTTGTAAAGATGGCTGAGGTGCTCAGCTCRAAATAGAACCACACTGTGACTCCCCACCACCAAAAACTACTGCCTTGCAACYCATGTGTAGGCTCCTTACATGCTGAGATGGGAAATGTTACTATACAACTGCTTTCAGTCACTCTTYTTGATTAGTTTAAGACACTCCCTGCTCAGTATTCTGGCTGTGGTGAATCCCAGGCACCTGATTCTCCCCATGACACATCCAGAATAGTATTTCCCACTGCACAGTATGAATTCAGAGCTGGGAGCCTACAAGGGATGTGCAGTGAAACTCAGTATTGTCGTGTTGTCTGTGGATGTAAAGCCARGTGTCTGGAAGTTYAGCACAGTAGCATCTACCCTGTAGCTGTAGGTGCACAAATTTTGCTGGATTTACACTGCTGTCCGTGAAGTGCTCAAAGACTTGGAACAATGCCAAACAGCTACCTGGTTCACTGTCTGCATCAAACAGTGGATAGCCAGACWGAGAGAATTAATTCAGGGTAGTCGAGGGTATAAAAAGGCAAATTTCAGATAAATATTAAGGGAAAATGATATAATGAATTATATTATAATGGCATTAGACAATTTTTCATGCTGCTATTACCTAGGGAGTRAGTTTTCAGTATGATGGAGAGGAAGGCATGGTGATAGACCTGATGATGAGGTGTTTTGTCCTTGAGGCATCCTGATCATCAAAGTCTCCCCAATATTCTACTGGGAGAGCAGCCTGCTTAACACCTCCCATTCACCCACCCTTTTCCCAATGCACTTGTTCCTGGGTGAGACACGGGGTATGTAAAATTCTGCGACATCAAGGAAATTTCTGAGATGCTGTTTCCCTTTGCTCTCTACATCTTGCCAAGAACAGGCTTTCAGTTAGCAGCACCTTTGGCACAGCAGCACCAAGGCTGCCAGCAGGGCACTGTTCACAAGAGCAAGTCACTCCATAGTGCACATTCAAACCTCCACCCACAGCAGCCAGCATTTATTTGTGTTTTGGTTGGAAATACAGGCTCCCTCCTGGCTTCAGCATGGGAAAGAGGAGTGGAGGTTTCTGAGGCTGAGGAATGGTGATGCCTTGCAATCAGCCCCAGGTTTTCCAGGTTCAGCATAACTTTGCACTGCTACAAGARACATAGCAATGGCATGATGGCATAGGAGAGGCACTTAAAATAATGCCTCAGAAATTAAATGAAAGCTTGTTCAGAGCAAAAACACACAGACTAAGGAAAAGGAGAGAGCTGCCTTTTCTGTCTACCCCASGGCTGGCCTCATTGCTCTGGTGTGTTTCCATGGAGGCTGTTGCTGTCACTACACTGCTCACGCTGGAGTGTCACATTGGATGGGGGCCAGCTCAACAAGAAAAATAAAGTGAGTTTTGAAGAGGTAATGTGGTAAATGTTCTTCTCAGTCTGGCTACCAATATGTGCTGTCTAGCCTGAGGCACGCAGCACATATGGGTAAAGCTACTGAAGTTTGGTGCTTTTAACTTCTCAAGTCACTTTTTACAAAACCAGAGAAGATGCATTAGACTAATTGCAGAGATTAAAAAAACGGTAAGGAAAGGCAAAGCCGAGCAATCTGATCCCAACAGACTTCCACTGCCCATTTCTCAATTCTTATTCTGGGGTTTACAGGCTTTTCTGCATACTGGGTGATTTTCCCTGCTGCTTAGGCACCAGCAGAGCAAGCAGATGTTCACAGCAGCAGACGGCCAGGATAGCAAAGCGCCCTGGCCRTGCTGATAGTGCCCAGGCAGGTGACAGTATCCAGGGCAGCAGCAGATGCTGGCATTTGGGCCACCTGCCTGGGGCACCTCTAAGGATAGTCCTGCMCTCTCACTATTCCAGCAGCTGCTGGAGGAGGTAGCCTGGCTCCAGCTCCTCCTTCTGTGAGGCAAATTCAATTTTACCTCCACGGCTGAGGTTCAAATGCGTTCTGGTGCTAAGTGCTCCACAGAGAATTTGGCCAGCCCATCTGGGGAGGCTGTGGTAGACAGGGTAACTTTCGTAGCAAAGCAAAATATAGGTGATTTCTGCTCTTCAGAAACCTGCTCCTCTCACTTATGGTCTGTCAAGGCACTTCAGCAGTCATTTTGCCGTGCACCCCTGGGCTTCTGGGAGAGCATCACAACCTCCTCCTCTTTTTCCCATCTGTCAGCTCAGCAGCGACAATAGGGCAGACTGGAGTTTCTTTCAGCTCATTCGATTTCTATGGTTAGCATTTGCCAAATGCTCAACCATTTGTAAAAATCATGTCACCAGTTGTCATTAGAAAGAGAATTGATAACTGGTAYTTACTGAGCTTTGCAGTCACTCAAGCAAATTCATTCTCTTAGTTCAAAAAACAAAAATCACACAAACAAGCCCAGACTTTAAGTAAGCAATTGCTACAATACAATRCTTAGATTTTTTTCAACTGTTATATTGATACCCAGTGGTACAACTATGGTTAATAATCAGTGAAATTCAGCATTTAAAAAAACCCTATAACTCATTAAAAAAAATAATTTACTCAATTTACTCGTCTGTAATGTGGTATGTGCAACTGAGTCCAGATGAAGCCTGTTAATGCTTGTGAGTTATMAACATTCCGTATCAAGAAAGCATACTAACCAGAAATCACCATGATCATGGATATGTCTATGATGCTCTGGTGCAAACCCAGGCATTTCAAGCCAACCTAATTATATAACAGAAATATTGAAAAGAACCATTTTTCATTTCCAGTCATAGAAATATAGAAAGTGCTGAGTTGAAAGAGACCCATCAGAATCATCAAGTCCAACTCCTGGCACTGCACAGGAAACCCCCAGAGTCACACCATGTGCTTGAGAGTGTTGTCCAAACACTTCTTGAACTGAGATTTGGTGCTGTGACCACTTCCCTGAGGAGCCTCTTCCAGTGCTCAACTACCCTCTGAGAGACAAACCTTTTTCCTGATACTCAACCTAAACCTCCCTTGACTCAGTTAATGTCATTTCCTTGAGCCCTGTCACTGGTCACAAGAGTGGTGCCTGTGCCTCTGCTTCCCCTCAGGAGGAAGTTGTAACTGCGGTGAGGCTTCCCCCAGTCTCCTCCAGGCTGATCAGACCAAGTGRCCTCAGCCACTCCTCATACAGCTCCCCCTCCAGACCTATCCTTGTTTCCCTCCTTTGGATGCTCTCTAATGTCTTAATGTCTTATATTGCTGCACCCAAACCTGCCCCCAGCACTCGATGTGAGGCTCCCCCAGCTCAGAGCAGAGCAGGACAATCCCCTCCCATGCCTGGCTGGTGATGCTGTGCCTGATGCACCCCAGGACAGGGTTGGTCCTCCTGCCTGCCAGGGCACTCACAATCAGCATGTCATTGACCAGAACCTGCAGGTCCCTTTCCCCAGAGCTCTGTCCCATTTCTAATCTGATTCTTAATCTCTTCCATTCCTGATGATACGTAAATGCTTCCTGAATCCGACAGTTTCGGGTACTGGAAAAGCCAAGTTGCATGGCCTTGAAATCAAAACCTATCAACAGGAATGCTTTAGAACACCAGAAAGCATCTGTAAGATGGGGAGGAGGAATGCTGTATTAGTAAAGAAAAAACATCTAAGTGCTTGTGTWTTGGGAGACTTTTTCTGTTGTAGTTTATTTAACACTTCCATGGAGAACAAAGAACTTCACTAAATTAAAAACAACTGGGATAAAAACCACAARTTCTTGAAAATATTTGCTATACCTAAAATTTGTCAGGAAAAGCTTTAAAGATTGTTATAATACCTGCRAAGAAGATATCCCAGATGCTTTTGTCTTCTTACTAGATGCAAAATCCATGCTCAGATAAACGTGTTCCTTTGCTAACCTGACTGCAGAACGCTCCTTATTCCTGTGCACTACCCCCAGCTATTTCTGAAACATTTATTCTGACTTTGAATCTTCTCCTCCACGTCTTTAACATGCAGAACTTCTTTTGCAGCCTATGGAACCCATGCACAGGGAACAAATTAGGATTTTACATCATCAGTTTTACAAAGATGCAGTGGAATGCAAAATTACCAGGAGCCATAGAGAACACAAGACTCGAGTTATGGGGAAAATTGGAAAACATTGTCCTGTACTATGTCTCTATCTTACCATAAGAAATGWAGTAGCTCTAGTAGTTCGTGTGAGACTACTGTGTGCCTCTCTTTATAAAGCAGTTTAAGGGGTGACCCCCTTTTTTTGTGTCTCCAAAACAACTAAACAACACAGTGTTTAATGCAAGGAGCTGAGATCATGGAATTAAATGCAGACCTTAAAATAACATTAGAAATTTTATTAGGGTGATATTTAGGTTCATAAATTCAGCTAAAAACTACAGTGTTTTGAAACAAAAATCCAGAGCAATCCATTCCATTCATGGGCATTGCACTTGGCATGGTGTTCAGAGCCAGAAAGTGCTCATCTCCATTTTTTTTTGTTTTTTTTTTTGCAAAAATGTTAACCAACCATTAAAGACATGCACATATCAAACCTTCCCCAGAACATATCCTTTGATGACTTCCTACTGCCAATTAAATTTTGCCAGTCTTAGATTATACTAAATTAGGAATTGTTCCTCCTGTTTTTCTGGATCTTGAATAAGATCATAAGATTTAAGAACTCTTTCTAAAAGAAGGTAAGTTTAAAATTAAAAAAAAAAAATTATGCACGATCTCAGTCCAATGTTATAAAAAGAGCACAGAGCTTTTGGATCAAGGGAGTGAAACATAAATACTTTGTAGCCCCACTTCCCTAGAATATGTCTTGGCAACATTGCTAGTCTAAATCCGGCAAAATGAATATTTTGATTTCTGTCCGTGGAGAAAAATGCGCACCTATTAATTATATCAGATTATAATTTTCCTCTCTTGTGTAGTGTAACTGAACTACTCTCCATTMTATACTTTATTGTATCATAGAGGCTGCATTGTGTACACTAACGCTGCCATTTATGCAGTGAGCTAGGTTGTGTATTTTCGGGAGGGGTTTAATGACAGTGGGCTGTAGAAAAGATTTCCTGATAGCCTGKTTAAGAACAAACAATTTGTTTATATGAAATACAGAAAAAATATAGACATGGTGTCCAAAAGCTCCAACATTCATTCCCAAGGAATAGGACTGCTGATGTTTGAATGAGACCCATGAAATACAACTCTTGACACTTGATAGTTGTACTTCCACATTTTAGACTGACTGTTTTGGTTAATGGCCACCTAGAAGCTGACTATAAAGCTTAGCATTTGATGGCAGAGTGCCATGCATGTTGAAACACTCTGTAAGTAATTTCAAAGAAACAGAAGTYGATGTCCTGGCCCAAAAGAGTCTGTGCTCTCATGCTTGATGGCAGCTGTCAGATAAAGGGGCAAGGTCCACACATTCATATTGAGCTTAACACCAGCTTGAAAGGAGAAAGAATGGAGAAAGCAGTTGGTAGATGTTCACAGGCTGGATTGCAAGGCAGCAACCATACCTGAAAGGCTGTATCTGCTGGTGTGGTCWATTCCTTGGCAAAGAAAACAGGTTTATTTGCCTGTATCCAAAAGGGAAGGCTTGTGAAAGGAATTAGTAATACAATCCCTCAACTGTAGGTATTTGAATTGATTATCTGTCAACCCAAAGGTTTCTCTAAGTTCAGCAAATGAACACAATCTGTCTTCTAAAATGCATAATGTAATTTGTTAAAGCTTTTGTCTAACCATGCATCCCAAATAACAATGCATTTAGATTTTGGTTTGGGTAGTAAGGTTGATTTTTTTTGGTGGTTTTTTTTTTTATTTGAATTAGAAAATTGAATGCAATCTGAAATAAACAATAGGTAACGTAGGTGATTTTTTTATAACTGGAGTGAATTTAAACTACAAAATCTCCAAATATTTAGCACATTACTGATGTATTTCAGAAGTATTTTTATGTGTTTCAGGCAGACACTGTTAAAATATGCTATTGATTTTCAATTTTCTTTTGGTCTGAGGTTCCAGTGTGCTCTCTGCTGGTGGTGCCATTTTCCATTTTGAAAAATGATCAGTTATTAATAAAAATAACCTTAACTAATGCCTAAAGGTAGAAGTTGCTAAATTGCATTGAAGAGTATTATTTATTTGCACATGGATTAGGATCTAAGACAAAACTATAAAACAAAGAATACAATGAACAAACTACCAGTGGAGGACAAAAACAGGAGAGATGAGAGGCTGAGGAACATTACAAAGAGATTTTGTAGTACCTTGTTTTTGGTAAGTTTTAGGAAACTCCATTAGGGGAGGAACAGCTACAGGAAGACTGGAAAGAGCCATCTGATATTGTAAGCAGTGGGACCCAATAGAAGAGATTCAGTAGTACTGCTCTGTGGGCTATAGGGCAGAACTGGAGAAGAACTACAGAAAAAGTGTAAAATCACACATAAACACACTTGTCGAGCTTTAGAAAAAACAAGTCACCAAAAATGGTCAGTGGGCTGATTTGGTCTCCTGGCTTCAAAAGTACAATTTTCTAATTTTAGAATAATATATGGCAGTACACTGTTAAGGCTCTTGTTTCAAAATTTAGTACTATGTTTCTGAAAAAATGCTGAAAAGACATGTTGATTCAGAGGAAATAAAGTTTCTTCTTTTAAGAGAAAAAAAAAGAAGAAAAAAGAACTTTCTAAATCTTGAGAAATACTAAATGCTTTCAAAGTATTTCTGTGTTAAAATGTAAGCCAGAACATTTTAAAACTGACAATGTATGCTCAGCTTTGTTAAGCTAGATGAGACTGGAAACAGAGGGGTCAGGTGTATGGAGTGAGCCAAGATGGTGATTTAGTAGGACAGGTTTTCCATAAAAGCATGTGATTGAGAACTACATTTCTCTATAAATCTGTGTTATATATCAAATACTAATATGTCATATCCCTACTTCTGTATCAATCTATTGATATATAATCATATAATACATTCCTCTTGTAAATGTAGCCACATTTTTTTTTTGCTTTAGATACTGCCCTGCAAATTCATGTATATGGGTAATAGTTTTTAGTAGCAGGCAATAGACCATGTAAACAGCCAACATAGCACATAATGAAACTCAAGAAGAACAAATTTTATCACCCAATGTCAGCCAGCCAACACCTCTTCTAGATGATTTCTTTAGACATTTTATATGAATGAAAAAATATTTCTAAGTATGACAAAATAAATATTGATGTTTTATTTTATCTGAAATTCAATGGAAATGAGCTTTGTCTTTTTCTCAGGGCACAGCAATGTGTGCAATGTGATGTTTCTCTGTTACACACCTTATCACACTGTCTACATGCAATCTTCTTCTTGCTATCACTATTCATTTTTCATGTGCCAAGTATTCATTAATCCTTTAACCTCGGTAGGTAGAAACCAGTTTTTTCTGCAGAACACTCAGCGCTCCCTGTTCCAAGTGGTTAAGAAGGATGAATGTTGTTAATGCTCACGTTTTTTATGGATAAATCTGAATATAAACTATGCATCTGTCCAGGGAATGCTTCCAGCTGTCTTCTAAAGTAGCCCACTTCCAACGGGATTGCATATTTTATCTTTTAAAACAAGTGTTACAACRTTAACTTTTGACTTGGGTGAAAGCTAATGAATCACATATGTAACTTACCTGGAGTAGCTAGAGCTGGTTCTGATCTAAACTACTAGCACAAGAAATACATTGCTTGGGTCATTAGACTGTATTGTAACTCTATGCTCACTTTTCTCCAAAGGAAATGATTAGACCAGAGGCAACATTACAACAGCAAATCATGCCTAATCCCCTTTATGCCTTGTGGAGAACATGTATTTCTGTTTATAGCCATTTTAACATTTCTTATTTATTATTCTGCCTTTTTTTTTCCTTGTGGAAATAAAGGTAAGATGCAGAGACAAATACTGTAGGCTTATATTATCCAAACCATTTATGGCAAGAGGAGGCAGAGGACTATTACAGGGAAAGACACGAGTAGATGTTTTTCTGGCAGCTGGCATGAAATCCTCTTTGGGAACAAACATTGGTTCTGGTTCTTCTGGCTTCCTCAGTAAATACTGTGATGAGCAGCAAATATTAGTTTGCATTTACTGAAAGTAATAGCATTTTAGCAGTAATTATTTACCTGCACTCTGCCTGGCTTTCTGTGTAAATACACAAGCTGCAAGGGTATTTACAAACACCCTCACGTGACAGGCGAGCCTCCTAGACACGGGATCCATCCCTCTCTTTGCTTTTTATTTACCCAGTAATTGTTATGACTGGGACTCTCAGGAACTGTTGAGCTGACTGTGAATTTGAGAGAATAAGGAATAACTCTTAAAGAACTTGCCGTTTTCTACCTGCTCTGACCATGGCTTCTGCCAGAGGCCAGCACAGCACCCTGATTATTCAAAAGGCTATTAACCTTCCTTAAATTGAATGGCCCGCGACCATTGCCCAGAAACCAYCTGAGCAGGCAACCCTGGTCAAAGCTCACCTGCGCTCTGGCCACACCGTGTTTACTTCATGCAACACGAACCACAGGGGAGGAGGCAGAAAATAGCCACATCAGCTTTACATTAACAAAAGGCTCTCCAAGGCAAGAGAATCCCCAGGTAACCTGTCAGGCCAGCTTAATAGCTTCAATACTGCCCAGGCATRGACCAGGAACTTTCCATCAAAATATTTCACTTGTAAGAATGCTTTTGAAAAAGAAATAGAGATTTGCTTCTYAAGATTTAACTGACTCTCAGGGTTTATGTTTTTGTTTCCTAAGGTTCTGAAAGTTCTTCCTTTAAAACATTAATGTAACAAAGACTTCATGTTTTAAACAAACTTGAAGATTATGGAATCTATTTCTCTGTAAGTTGTTATTAAAACCTTTACAACCCAGCATCTGCAGCCCTTACGTGAGAAAAATCTTCCCCATAAAGGAAGTTCTCAGTTTGCAGGGGCGCGACTCGGGGTTACAAGCACTGACCAAAAAAAAAAAAAAAAAACCAAAAAAACCACAGCCCCACGCCTCGCATACTTCTCACGAGCTGCAGTCTGGCTGTGCGAAGGAAACAAAAAATAGAAGGGAAAGGCTTGCAGCGCTCAGCCCCAGGTAACAGCGGGGGCCGGGCTCGGCCAGACCCTCGGGCGGYGCGGCCCCGGGGCGGACACATCGCCCAGCGTGTCCTTTTCCTCCGGGACACCCCACAATGTCGCGACCGCGTGTCCCCCCGGACCCCTTGAGCGCTGCTACCGCCCCGTGCCGACCCCTCGGGACGCCCCCTCCGCTCCCCACCGCCTCGTATCCCCGGGCGTCCGCCTCGCCCCCCTCAGTGTCCTCTCGGCGCTCCCATAGCCCCCGGCTCCCCCGTGGCCTCGGCGCCTCCTTATCCCGCCCCGCCCTCGGCGCCCCCCCGCCCCGGACCTCCCCTCGGCGCCCCCGCGCCCCCGCAGCCGGCCCCGCCCGGCCCCTCCCCGCGGCGCCCCGCTGCCCTGCCCCTCCCCGCGGCCGGGCCGGGGCCGGGGCCGGGGCCGGGAGGGGGAGGCGCGGCCGGGCGTTCCCGTCCCCACCCCCCGGGGCGGGGCGGGCGGCGCACCGGGGCGGCCGCGGGGCGGGGGCGCGGCCCCTCCCTCCCTCCGCCCGGCTGCCGGTGGGGGCGGGGACGCGCCGCATGCCAGCGACGCCACCGGCGCCCGCCGTGGCCGGAGCAGGGGCCGGGAGCTGGGGAGGGGGACACCGGTCCGGACCCTTTGTCTGAGCGGCCGGCGGGGCGTCGCGGCGGCCCCACGCGAGGCGCGGCCAGGCGGTGCCGGGAGCCTCCACCCCCGGCCCACCCTGCCCGGGTTCATCATGTGACGCGGGTAAGTCGGCGGCGAGCGAGCGCCGCGGCTCCCCGGGCTGCCCCCATTCATTTCCCGGGGACGGCCGCCGGCTGCCTCCGCCGGTGCGGGGTGCGAGTGCGCGGGGCACTACCCGGGCAGCGCGGGGCGGGCGGACAGACAGACACAGAGCGGGGACCCTGTGTCAGGGAAGGAAACAGTTTCTTCTCCTGCTCTGCCGCTTCTGCTCAGGTCTGTGCCGATTCCCTTTCTTACCAGGATAAACGGCTAACGTGTGTGGGTTTTGCTGCTGCTGTCCCAGCCAGCCCTCTATTTAAAAAACAAACAAACAAACAAAAATCCGCTCCTATACTGAAGTTAAATAATTTTAAAGAACAGGAGGGGGGCAGGGCGTCCCCGCCGCTTCCCCCGGCGCCGCCGGGGCGAGCCGGGGGTTAACGGCGGTGCCCTCCCTCCCGCGCTCCCTCCCCCCCTCCATCCATCCCCTCCTCCCTCCTGCCTCCATCCCTGCCGGTGCCCCGGCGGCAGCGACACCGGGGTAGGGTGGTAGGGGCCGGCCAGAACTTTTCCCTCAACTTTCCCGCTGAGGCTTTAGGAGGGGAAAAAAAGGGGTGGGGGTGGTGGTGAAGAAAGCGGGGGGAAGAATAAAAAGCGATAAGCAGGGACTGATGAGCAGCGAGCTGGGAGCGCCCAGCCCTTTGTGCTGCCGTCCCCCCGGGGGGGGGATGTGGGTGGGGGCGGGCGGCCCCCGTGCGCACTCGGGGCTGGACAATTAATATATAAAAACAAATACAAAAAAAAGTGTAAAGTGTAGCGCTCTGTGGAGGGGAAAAAATGGGAGTGTAACGCTGTATGGGGGAAAAGATCGGACTATAACACACTRTGGGGAGAAAAATAAAAAAGCAAGAGTGTTGTGCTGTATTACCTTCTACAGAAATAATTACCTTCTGTGGAACAAATGCTCGCTCTTGCCGAAGTCGGGAGCTTGGGGAGCAAACCGCTGGTATTTACATTTAACGCGTGAGCCCAGAACCGCTGCGGGAGATGGGTTACCCCATGGCATCCGCGTCACCCTGTGAAGCCCTCCGAAAGCTTTCCGCTGCTGGGATGAAATTTTCTCTGGGATGAAATGTGGGCTCCTCTCCGCCTCCCCCAAAATCCTGCACCACCGCTGGTGGTTGGATGTTGGGGGAGGCGGATAGGAGCTACCAGACGGGTTATTTTATATTCCCTTCCCCGTGGTTTGCAGGGATGAGATGCTCCGGTCCAGACGGCGGTTTTTTGGGCTTTTTTTTTTTTTTTTTTTTTGGATCTTGGCGTGGCGTTCGGTCCCGCAAACGGGCTTGCGTAGGAAATGAGATATTTTACGCGCTTAGGGAGGAGGAACGAGCCCTTTCTGTAGGAAGCATTGAAGAGAAGTTCACTTGATCGGGGTCTATATAGAGCTTGTAAAATTCTGCTAGCCCCCCTCTTGGCAGTCCCCCCTTCCCCTGAGTAAGACAGTAAACTAGTTTATTTTTAAAATTATCCATCGTGGAGTAAATGGTACTCTTCTCCCTCCCTCCAGGACCCGTTTTTTGTTTTTTTTCTTGCTTTTCACTTTTCGTCTCGCCACGGCAGGTAGATTATGCGCGGCAACTTTGCGAGGCTGCTTTATATAGCGCTGGCATATGGGCTCCATTTTCTGCTCTCTGGTTGGTCTACAACTCTGAAATGCACAGGAACAGCAAAGTGGTCGCAGCGTGGGATTAGTAACTCTGCTGAATAGGTCACAGATGGGGCGATAGGAGCATTTTATTAGTGACGTAAGGCTGCATAAACCGAGCCTGCCTTTTTTTTTTTTTTTTTTTTTAATATTCGTACTGGGAGAAGGGGAGTGTCTTAAATATCTCTCTAATGGGACGTAATCAAGTTGAAACCGCTCTGCAACCTGGCATGTCACCTATCGTCACAAACCAACCGCGCATAGCGAAGGGAAACATTGCGGATTTTTTTTTAATGTCTTTTTATTTTTTTCTCCTCTCCGTGCTGCCGGAGGCTTTGGCAGCCGCTGCTGCGCTGCTGCTGGCAGGTGCCCGGGCTGGAGGCTGGTGGATGACATCACCCCCTCGGTGACACCCATGCGCGCCCCTCCCCGGGCCAGCACCCCCGCCCGCTCCCCCAGTGCTTCCAGAACAACAGTGGTGGCATTTTCCTCTTCCTATTTTTCTTTCCCCTTTYAGTATTTTTTCCACTTTTTTTTTTTTTYTKTTACTGTGCACCGTACCTGAAACTGGGAGGAGGGGGGCAGTCTGAGGAGCGCCTTTTTTGTGGGGAAAAAAGCTTTTTGACACCATAGCCATTTGATGAGTGAGTGCACCTATGCTGGATAGGCTGGGAAGGAGTTTRGAATATGGGAGATACTGTTTGCTTGCTGCTGCTGAGAGTCAGGCAATATTAGACGTGTAAATAGGGGGGGATGGGAAATGATGTATTTCAGATTCTGTCTTTTTCCCCCAGCAATAGTTCATGATAATGTTTCCAGGCCTTTTTTGCTTTCTTGTAGAAAAACCTTTTCTGGAAAGGCCCCTGAGAGCCCAAGAAGACTCTGTGTAACAACTTTTAAAAATAAACTTTAAGATTCCAGGACAAGCTAATTGTGGAGTCCTCTGCCAGCTGTTTCTGTCAGGATCAGCCAGACCTGAATGTGCACRAGCAGAGTTTTACTCCAGATGTGAGGAGGCAAATATGTGGGGCTGAAATAGCTCTTCCCCTGGGAGAGATGTTAGAATGGGGTCAGCAAAGGGCTTGTGCTGCAGAACCCTSTGGTACTGACTGTTTTCCTCTTTGCCTAGACCAAGGTGGTATGTAATGGTAATTACCACATACTGTGTATTTGAGAAAAGTGGGCAATGCCTTTCCTGGGTACTTGGGGAGCTCTCTGCTGCTCAGGGGAGTTGCAGAACATCTGTGTAATGTGGTGGTTCTCAGTGCTGCTGGGGTATCCCATTGTTCAGATTTTGGGTGATATGTAAAATAATGGAAAGTTGTGTGCCTTTTCTCGTGGCTGGGTGCATGATGTCCACTTATGCAMGCATTCCCAGAGATAGATTGCTGTAGCCTCCTTGCTTCAGGCTGCTGGATGACTTATGTGAACCTTGTGTGGCTGCTGGCACCRCTTCCCTGCATGGCCAACATCCTTGCTCTTTCCTTCAGTAAGTGTTTGCTTTATGGAACAGGTCTCATCAGTACAAAGTTGATTTTGACCAATTCTAAGTTTGAACCAAATAAAATCGGAGAGTGTGGATGATGTGTTTGCTCATTCAGAAAGATGGAGATATGAAAACACTTATTTTTAYTGAAGTATCTTGCTTGTGGCTTTTGAAATACTGTATCTTGATTTCTTTTGTTGGAGAGTGATTGTGGTTTGCCTTTCCTTGACATAACTACAAAATGAGTAAAAAAATTAATTTCCTGAAATAAAAATTTTGTTTTTAGAAAAGCTAAAAAGGATGCAGCACCCAGACTTTGACCTTCTCAGCTCCTGACTAGTGGTTGTTTACTACAGCTGCAGCTGTGCGTCTTTGAAAGAGGAGGAGCTGCAAACACAAGCAAGCATGCTCACTTTTCCTGCTAAGAGGAAAACATGTAATAAACATGCTGTTTCAAAGTGAGATGTTAAGTAAAGTGTTGAGCAGCCAGGTTGTGGCTTTTCCTTTCCTTTTTGCAAATTGCGCTCTGCTGTATCTGTAAGACAAGTTTCGAGTCTTACAAGTGCAAAACATAAAAGGATGAAATGACTAGTTTCCTATGCAGTAAAAAAGAATTTGGATTTTTTTAAAAAAATGAAATTCATGCTAACGCTAGAAAGGAGAAATGCTTTTGTGCTGTAGTACTGAGGACACTGTCAACATTGTTCGTCATTGGAAAAAGTTCCATGTAACCTTACCCTGTGTTCAACAACTGAACTTTAGACAGTACTCTTGCTTCAAAGGAAGGATTTTTTTTTTAAAGTTGCTACTCTACTCAAACCCCTCAAACAACAGCAGAAATTGTATTTGAGGATTCAGTGTCAAAATGATTGCTTTAGTTTATAGCTAGACAGATATATATTGACAGACTTGATCAAAGTGTTGATCAGACCTTGTGGCACTGTTACAAAAGTGGGTAAAATTGGACCAATCTAAGGAAAGTTGTGGAGTCAGTTTTGGGTTTTATGTGTGTATATATATATATATATATATATTACACACACACACACACCAGCCCTAATCATGCTATCTTTGCATTTTGAATCTCTCTTCTGTGCAGAAAGTTCACTTAGATTTTGTGCCCTGAAATATTAGAACTTTTTCATACTTCCGCAGTTTGGTGTGACTGATTAARGTTTGTATGAAGTCTGTGCTTGTTTGCTCCCATGCAGTGACTACAGGAGATTAGCTCAGTTGCTTTGAGCTYGGTGCTAATAATGCCAAGGCTGTGAGTTCTGTCCCTGTATGGGCCATTCATTTTAGAGTTGGACTCAAGGATCTTGCAGGTCCCTTTCGAGTCACAATATTCTGAGATTCCACAATATGAAAAAGGTAGACTGTTCTTTAATTAGTTCTATTTACCTTTTGACTACAGAGAACTCTTAAATTAATATTGAGAGATAGAAAGGGGAAAACGAATGTGGCTTTGCCAGAAGTTTATCTACGCTGTATGTAACATTGAGCTTGTGTGGACTTYCTTGAGTTCAGTTTAATAGCTCTTCATGTTAATTAGAAAGCTTAATCTAAACTTGGGACTAAACCAAAATTTAATTATTATATACAATTGTGKTTTTTTGGGTTTTTTTTTTCATCTATCTGCTGCAGAATGATGTGTTTTGATCTGGAGAAGACAGATTTAAATTATGGCGTGTCTTGATTCTGTAGCTATTGCTGTAATTTCCTGGATTTTTGGGATGGCATGGTGGCATGAACCATCCCAGTGTTTCTCAAATACATGGTAAAACTTGGGAGTGAATATGTTAAGTTGTGATATACATGCRGGGACTGTATGCTTTATACTGTCTGTTTCTTTATGCACTCAACATCTGTACACATCAACTCTTGTGCTAGAAGAGTCCCTTCARCCACAGCTACAAGGGTAGGACTTACTTAAATGTTGGCTTGCTTTTTTGTTTTTTTTTTTGATGTTCAGTAAGATCACAAGGATGCAAAAGCTAAGGTATATTGGAAGTAAAAAACTGTGTGTCAGGATCAAGGGAGRTGCTATGATTAAAAACTATTAAAATATATACTCAGTAATACTAAAAGTCAGTCAAGACTGTTGCACACTGACATTTCTGACATTGAATGYGATCCTAGTAATGCCTGTGCTTTTTTTAAAATCTGGTTTGTTTCTTTGTACATAGATTTGTTTTTTTAAAATTTTTTTTTGTTTGTTTCTTGTAACAAAGGCCCTCATGTTCAGTGGTGTTTATCCTTTTGTGGGTGGCTGGCAGTGCTGGCACTGACAGTGTTTGGAGTTGCAGTGCAGACCAGCACCACTTGAGTTAAGGAATGTCTGGTTAGCAGTAGCAAGCTTTTGTCCTCTCTGTGAACCAGCCTTCAGGACGGGAATGAGGCGTGCTCTTTGCTAATGGCTGGCACGGTATTTGCTACATAGCAGAGTAATGATGGGACTCAGAAATCCCGAGCTTTGTTCCTGGCCTGGCTGTGGGGCGAGYGTGTTCTCGTTGTTTAAACATAGAACAATCAAATGCATGACCTTGGACATCAGCGCTGCTAAGGGGATAATTAATCAGATGATGTATCATGTCGGGAGACCCGAGTTCTAGTCTCGTTTTTGTCATGTGTCACCTGGGACAGGCACTTTGTTACCCTCTCTGTAAGGTGGTAAGCAGTGACCCTAATTCCCTGTTAATGCGGGGTGTTGTCCAGTGGTCACGGCAGCAAAGAGCACAAGGTTTTGCATGCTAATGTCGATCCTCCTGACGACTGCCTAAATAATTTCTTCTTCTCTGCCCTGTCCAAGAAGAGCTTTTCTGGTGGTGGTGTTGCATCTGTGCTCTGGAGCCTTGCGGGTCGCTGGCAGCAGCATGGGCAGYGCAGTGATGCTGGCAGGCTGCGTGGGTGCAGGGGGTGTGTGCGCTGAGCTCAGGCCAGCTGGAAATAAGGTCAGGTCCGTTTGCAGAGTTGGAGATGCTATCAGTGAGCTCTGGAAGCCTTCCTGAGCATGAGTGAACTGTAATTCTCATATACTTTGTTCAAGTCTTGACAGGCTGCCATTGACAGGGGTAAAGGCAGCTATCTSTAACCCAGCATTTTCTCTCTGTGGATACCTGAGGGATAATCTTT
>CADDXX010000056.1:1980993-2018156 GCA_902810485.1 Alauda arvensis
GGTTGGCAGTGCTCTAGAAGAGCATGTAAAGAGCTGTGATTGATGACACTTTAAAATCTTTTAAAGTGTTGGACAGTGCTGGAGCTTTTCCAGTTCCTTTTTCAGAGAATCAATCAGTTGCAAGAAAATTGCAAGTGGGGAAATGAAAAGATTTTTCTTCAGAAAAAAAAAAGTAGAGAAAAACATTCCTTTCCACTTTCTATAAACTGGTAATAGTTACAAAGCAACTTAATTTTTTACTTGTTCCATCTAGCCAAGGAAATRTTTTGTATAGACAGTGCCCTACACAATTTAAAAGGAAAAAATGAGCTTTTGAAAGTCAGAACATACAGAGTTGGTCTAGTTAGGAGGCAAATTTGGAAGCTGCTATTTCTGATAGCATTGCCATTTTCACTTTTAAGATCTATATTCAGCTAAATCAGTGTTTGGCTAAAATGTTTTTTGTTGAAAGAGTATATCGTAATAGTTGGAGACCTCCTATTTTGAGAAGGTGGTAGATTTGTAATTTTTCATTGTGACTTCAGTGGGATAAAGTTTACAATAGTCACATCAAACAATTAAACATAGTAAACTAAAAAAAAAAAAAAGGTTTAGTGCACTTTCTCTGCTTTGCATCCCAACTAGTATCCAAGATAGATTTATTTTGTGCTTACTGGAGATGTGTTGTCCTTTGGGTTTCATGCGATGCTGGGTTTAGGAACATAGCATTTCTTTTGCATTTTGGTGCTAAAGAAGCATATAGGATAGGCAGGGATGGAARGTTGAATTCTATGAGCCATCACAGACGCTTGCCTAAGTCAGTTCTGGTGGAGAGTTTGAATAAAATACTTTCCTTTTCCAAAAAAGAAGAGCTAAGCTCATTCTCGTCTCAGAAGTGTGTACTAAAGTCATGACACCAGAATAATTCTTATGGTCAAAAGACCTTCAGAAAACTTCTTTCTGTTGACTGACAGTACAGGAAGTCTCAGATGTTTAGTTCACATGTAAAYGAGTMCATTGTACTTGTTAAARAAAAAGRGAGAGAGYACTTGCATTGCTCAAATCCTGGTAGAAGCAGTGAAGGCCCTGATGAGTTTGGTGGTGTGAGGAAGGAATGTCAGTTTCTGTGGGCTCTTCTTGTGGCTTTAGTTATTTGGTGTTAAACTTAGCCCATGTATTGGATGGTAGACCCAGCCAGGCTGGGATTTTCTATAGTAGGGACAGCATCAGGTTTGGTACCCAAGTCCTCCTGAGGGCATAGCCCAAAGTCTGTCAACAGAAATTAAATATATTTGTACCTTCAGATCCCATTTCTTCCCCCAAAATGCTACTGAAGTTCCACTTGTGTGGCTTTCATGGACACATCTTTTTTTCTTGCCTTAAACAAAAAGGAAATAAAAAAGAGGAATTAAAGTAAAAGAAGGAAGTTTCTTCTTGTGATGGATTCTGAGTGCAGTACGTGCTGCATGTTCCCATCCATCAGTTCTCATCCCTGTGTGTTTAGTTATTGCACTGCATTCTGCCTCTTGCCAGCAGTGCTGCCAGGCTTCTCTTCCTCTTGCTGTAAACCTTCTGTTGATAACTTTGTCATTAAAAAGCTTCTGAATTCTTGCAAGGGGCCACATTTTCTGAATCTTGGATTATTTGAAAGTGGCTTTCCTTTAACAAAAACCATAGCCACTTGAACTACTTCCCACCCCTCTTTTTTCTTAACATTTCTACTTGGACAGTTGTGTTTTCAAGACCAAAGAAGCCATATATAGATTACATTTCTATATATGGGTATTTGTGTCTATATATTTGCTGAAATTGCTGCTTGCAAAAAGGGTTATTTTCTCAGTGCCTAACTGCAAGCCCTGGGAGCAGACCTGCCCTCCTGAAAGCACGGCATTCTGTGGCACAGAGAGGAAAAGGTGGGGTGAAGTTTTTGGTTGTGGGTTCCATAGTGTCTGTCAGCAGACTCAGAGCAGGCCAGGGTTACTTACTCCCATATCCAAGCTGACTCCTTGGATATTACTGTGATAGCAAAAATAGAAACACGAGGTTAGTGGGAAAAGTCTTTTCATGTTGCTAGTGTATTAGAAGTATGAAAATAATCAGTGGAAATGTTCTCATTCTTTTAAACAATGTTAGAACTAGTTCAGAAAACCTAAATATTCTAATCTCTCAAAGAATCTGTAACAGTAGTTTTTAATGGGGAGAATAGAAAAGAGACACATGATATAGCAATCATTTGGTATGATCTAAAACAGTAATTCCAGTCAGTATTTGACAGACATTATAGAGTTTTCAGTTTAAAGCTGAATGACTAGACTGCAGCTCTTTTGAAGCTTGAGGTTTGGCAGCTTTGTCAAGTACAGAAATTGTGTCCTAAAAGCATCTTGACAGCGCTGAAATGCCATAGAAGAAGTGAAGCCACAAAGCCACATTCAACCAACATATAAGTTGCTAAGACTTTTAAGGATTTCTGCCTGGATGAACAAGTTTGAATTTAACCACAGATGTTCAGAGTCTTAGTTGGTGATGGACAGRTTGGCATTTAAGCAGATATCACAGGAAGTGTACAAGTTGAATACAGTATATTCACTGGAGGTAAGACTTCGTGAAGTGAGTAGAAATATTRTATATATTATAGTATCTCTCATGAGATCAAATTGCAGTTTCATTGATTTGTATATCAGAGGAAACCATTGTGATCATCTTAATTCAACTTAAAAAATGTCATCAGAAGAGTATCACCTTGTGCTGCACAAACCATGCATGCTCTTGGAGCTGGAATGTTCTGTGAGTAGATGTTTGTAATGTAAAAAAACTTTGTGCAGTGGGTAATCAACTGTTGTCTTTGGTGAGCTGTTTCAGTGGTTGTAATTATTCTAATCTCTCTGCATTACTTCTTCCCTGAATTTATGCATGTACTTGGCTTCCAGCCACTTAACCKTGTTATACTTCTGTCTCTTAAATGAGTGGTCAACCAGTCTCCTGTCAATTCCTTCTCTGTCTTAATTTTCAGAATATGCATAATTGAACAGTGTTTTACTTTGTGGCTGTTAAAGACAGTGAATTGATTTAAATAATTTTGACTTCAAAGTAGTGGGCAGGAAAACTTGATTTAAACAATCAGTTTAAATCTTGTTTRGCTTCTGCAGTTCTTACAAAATAATCTTTATGCAGAGTATACTCAAATTTTTATCTGAGAGAATGCATTGATGCATACTTTGATGCATATTTTAAAAGTTCATGGAGTTAACGTTCATTTGCTGTGTTTGAATTTTCAGATCTTTAACATTACAGTATGGCTGATGTGTTTCTGATTTACTAGCTAGTTCAGTTTAATGACTGGCTTTGTCAGCTATACTTAGAAATTGGAACTCGTAAATGTGGAAAACATCATTAAAATAATTTTTAATAATATCTTGATTTATTTTTGATATGCCAGGTTACTTTAAATATCTTATAAATATCTTAATAAAATGTGTTAGTGTTACAGTTAACTTTTATAATTAACAAAGGAAAAATAGTACTTAGTTATTAAGAGAAACTTTCAATTTCTGTTAAAAATACCCTGGGGAGTTTTAGAACTAGAAGCTTATCACCCTTCAGCATATTGTTTATATTAAAACACTGTAAGAGAAACATATTTACCTAGTTTATTTCGCTCATGGTAGATTTTTCAATTTCTGGATGACCCAGTAATTTGTGGTGGTTGAATAAGTTRTGAGAAATAAGATACTCTGTTCTGCACCTGCTTATTGATTAGTTTGTGTTTCAGTTTTGTTTAGTCTGTGTTTTTTATAGGGTAAGTAGTTTCTTTGAAACTTTAACAGCAAACGAGTACTGCTTGGGCATTGATGAAAGAAGAAATGTAAATTGGTTTCGTAAATTCARATGTARTTTTGGTGAAAAATTTAAGTAAGAGTCAGAATTTTTCATTGTWRCCYGCMATAATGTTATAGGAAAAAGCCATTTCTTTACCARACAGGTTTTGGAGAAGCCTWGGTTAGYCTGCTCCCTCTAAAYATTGTCWAAAGGTAGGATTGGYCAACTACTCTTGYTTTGTGAAACTACRTTTRGAAATAATTTTTAAAAATACTTAATTTATTTTCAGCTGATGACACTGCTGCCCCAGTTCTCAGATGCCTTTTTGGGCATGTCTATTCAGTGTATTTTCTAAAGTATGACATAGGATGCTTGTTGGCCAAAGATACCAGCTGAGCAGGAGCACCCCGGCTCCAGTGTTTGGTGTGCTTACTTTGTGCTGCACTTCTCAGATCTTCARGTATCTTACTCTGTTTTGTTGGTGTGTGTGTTTGTTTGTTTTTATTTCCTATGCTTTTCCAAGATAATTTCAAATTTAATAATGCTGTTATTGGGATATTCTGTTCCCTCTCCCTTGCAACTGCTTTTCATAATCATACTAGTTTTAAAATAATTACCTGTAGGAATRCCTGGTGATTTTGCTGAGCTCTGCTCAACTTGGTGAACTTTTACTCTTTAATAGTAGTCTTATGTTTGAAGTCCTGCTGGTACTCAAACAGACTGGACCTTTTCACTTTAATTATTTCATCTTTCTAGGAGACATTTTTCAATGTTTAGGTATAATTGCTCTATTTCCTCTGTCTTTTCAAAGAGATACAAATATCTAAACAAAACTTAATTCCTGCGTATTCTGACTTTAAAACTGTGATCGTAAGTAGCCTTATTTTACAGGGAAACTAAAGATGTGCCTTTCTCATTTTTTTTTCTACCTTCTCCCTAACTTCTTGAATTAGCAACTAAAAACCAAAGCAAGATTTTTTTGCTTGCCAGTTTTTTAACTGTGTGGTTTCATTCAGTGTGATAACTTACTTTCTACTTGTATTTGTCATGGAGCCAGGTGAAATGATGCAGGACACAGAGCTATCAAAAAGCAGTACARTTGGAAAGGTAATTTGCTTCCTCGTCAAAGAGGGAGAAGGAAACTTGTTGGCTGTTTTGTTTTCTTGTTGCAAATTGACGTAACTAGTRCAGATCCTGTGAGAAGGATCAGGGCTGAAACAAGGACCATTGTGCAGTCTTTGTGCAGTAAGTTARAGAACTGGAAAGTGGTGGAGGAAAGGTTTTATTAATGCTTCAAGCTGCCTGAGAGCAAAATGAACCAGGTAAAAAGAGAACTAGAAATACATCTTGGCACAATGGAGACCCTGTGATGAAAAGAAAATCTCTTTATGCTTTTGAGAGAAGTCCAAATGGGTGTTTACTTATCTGTGTTTTAAAAAAGGAAAACAAAATACATTACAAAGCTAACTTTACAATCACCTCATGCACTTCTACTGCAAAATTAATTGGCCTGTGAGGAAAGATACCACCTTTATAAAATCCAGATTAAGATAAAATTGACTTTTGGTGACTTGTTAGTCCCAGCATTTGCTCCAGTTCCTCCTCCTTGACAGACTGTTCTTCGGTGCAGTGTCTGTTGAAGCTTCCAGTGGGATGCTTTCACTTTCCTCCGTTGAGCTTGCTACTGTTTATGATCTTTATGTTCTTTAGGAGCCACCAGTTAATTAAGAAATAGCCCTGTTCTATCTGGCAGTGATGTGCAAGGCTCGTGAAGCTCATGAACATCTCAACACAGAACTTTTGAACTGTCATCTGAGTACAGTGCTTTCCATGGCAAAGAAGAAATGTGAGCCTAAAGCATTTGTGGTCATTATCTTAAAACCTTTTCCCTGCAAAAGCTAATACTGATTTCATTTATTTATTCAAGGGAATATTTAGGTYTTGTTTCTTGTTTTTTACCAGTAATGTTGCTCTTGCTTTCTCTGTTWGCCCTTTTCTCTGTTTTTGAGTTTTTAAGGGTGTTTTTTAAATGCAAAATTAGTTTCTATTGCACAATTCTAAATGTAAAAACCAGTCATACCTTAATTTACATGGTGTAGATGACATAGCATGTTATAGGTCCCTGGAGCCCTGAATTTGTGCTGAGGATTTATTGCAGCAGTTCCTGAAAACCGTGTGGTGAAGCAGTAACCCCTTGGTTTTTGGGTTGGTGCCATAGGCAGCTGGAGCTGCACACATGGTTCTGTGCTGGTATCTTGTATCACTACCTTTGGAAAAGCTTGTAGTATCTCACAAGTTGCTACATGGAAAGCGACTCAATTTTTTTCATTCAGGTCAGGGTGTCAGATGCTTTTTGTGTCCTGYTCTTCTGTAACTCAGACAGCTGAGGTTTGAGGTGACTGTGACTTCACTTGCAATCTTGTAGGAGAGTCCTGGGGATCCTTTCCTCACAGTCTGGGTGTGGTCTGCCTTTTCTGTGTGTCCTTGTGTTCTGCCTCCAGAATCTTGGGAAAGTATTTCTGTTCTCTCCCATCTGTTTCCCAGTTGTGCTCTTGGACTCTGTGTATGTTGCCCCTCTCTGGGATGAAGGCAGGATGCAGGGGAAAGAAACTACTAAATTAAGGGGTGTGGGGAGGACATAAGTGGTCCAAGAAAAATGGAGGTGTGTGTTTCATGAGTAAATAGTGGCAAAAGAAAGCCCTTTGTTGCTCAGTGTTGACCTAAAGTCTTTTGAAAACTACTTGCTGAATTTACTTACCATGCAACATGGATTTCTCTTATTGCAGCACTGGTTATTACCCCCTGAATATCTTGTCCATTACTGTCATCTCAGTCATGAGCTGTGAAGTGACATTTTTAATTCTGCAGACAACTTTTGAGACTTGCTGCAAGACAGAAATTGATTTTCACTTCTTGCCAAAGAAGTTTACATACCTAATGTAATGCCTGGTATGTTGCATTWAGTGATTGTGTTGCAATGGATTCACTTTTGTTGTTAGAACAATCGTCTGTTGTAATGTCAGGAGTCTTCTGGCTGCTCCTTCGAGGATTAGGGTTGTATTTTGTGTACTGTTCTTGAATATGTGTCTTTGTAAGTCGCAGATTCCTGCTGGATGCAGTGAATTGCTACAGCGAAGTCCATGAGTTTGGCTCGATGCGTATTACATATGGAGGAGSTTCTTGAAGGGCTGGTTTTTCTTTGCTTGCCCTGAGCCACCAAAAAGCATCCATGTCTTAACAAGTGTTGAATTTCTCTTGAGTAAGCAAAATGCTGCATCTTGAGCTCTGGATATGTTCTGTGTAGTAAAACAGTTGCTGAAGGTGTCTTGTAGGTAGATGTGAGCATAYGGGGTGGTGTGATATGTATTTTTCTAGTCTGTATTCTTTTGGTGAAGCTTTAGAATATTTCTTTTTCAGCAAGAATGTTTGGACACAAAATGCTCTCTAAATATATAATTTAAAAACACATTATCTGGCTGTTTGGAAACAGAAGTCTTACAGAACTTCTAACAGACAGGAAAATGAATTTCTGTGTTGCTTTGATCTGCCTTCAGTGTGCAAGAGTACAAAAATACTGTTGCAGGCATTTTGTTTTAAAGTTTTAAGTCTTCATATTTATCTAAGTCAAATTCATAAATTTGTTATTTCTATTTAAAACTTTGCCTTTTTTCTCCTTTCTTCTTAGGGTAGAGATATTATGTTATTGCTACTTAGCTTATAAYCTTGCTTCTTCCAAAGATCCTGTCAACAAAATTACTTTGAGTATATTTTGTGCACCTCACTGTTTATTTTATGCCTGCAGGATGCAGTGAGCAGTCATGCCTTAAATTGTTGTAAATATCTGTCAAATAAAGAAAATAGTAGAAARAAAGATCAAGTAAGCAGCATTCTGTTACAACATGCCACTCTGTTCCTAGGTTTGATTTCTGTCTTCATTAACATTTGAACTTTATTATGAGATGCATAATAATGTTAGAGAGGGTGGTGAGATACACACTGTAAGTGATGTCCTGAGTGATAATTTGGAAGTAATAATAATTTGGAAGTAATAAGTACCTAATTTTTACATGTGCAAAATGAATGTAGTGCTATTTACTTGGGACACTTCTAGGTCTACCATTCGAAAAAATACATACGAAAGCTGAGGAATACAATGGTTATAAGATGTGTGCTTCAGATGGCAGGGTCCACAGAGATTTCTGTACTTGCTTGCTGTGTACATTACTTCAGTTGCCTCTGCATGCTGTTATTTTTTTTTTGAAGATATAAGGAAAAGCGTAACTTCTTTGTCACTGAGAATAACTTCTGTGAGCCTTGTAACCATGAAAAGTGTATTGAAGGAGGCTGTTTGCAAGAGGTATTACCCACTTGGTTTCCTTGGAAACATGAAACATGATTTACAAATATTGACTTCAGAAAGCTGCAGCTTAGAGGTAATCCTAAACTGTTGGTTCAGGCTTTTAAATTAATATCTCTAAAGAGTTCTCGCCGTGTTGAAAGTCACTGCATGTCCACGAAATGACATTTATAATAATTCTGTGTTTCTTGGTGTAATAGCCAATTCTGAATGCTGGAGGACGGGAAAGAATCCGAGTTTTACTGGAAAAGGGATACTGAACTGGGAACCCTGGCTCCTGTTTCACCTGTGTTAAACAGCTCAACTTCAGACAAAATGAATGAATCGATGATCTTAAAAGTCAGGTAGTTAGTGCCTTACCACTGGTGCAGTGCAACCTGGAATATTTTCTTCATGGTGAAATTTAGACACTAAATTATCATTTAGTGTCTTGTAAATGTTTTAAAACTCAGTGGAGGGTGGTTTGAATGCTCCTTATTCRTATATTCATGCAAGAGATTGTGTGATAAGCTTACATTACTACATTTACTGGATAACTTACTTTTATTGTATAGGAATTTTCACATACACTTACTTTTAAAGACTGCTGGTCATAATTTGGTCTTGCTGGCCTCGTTAAATTTTCTGAAATTAAAGCTGCTTCATCCCTGGAGCACAGTGTTAGGTTATCTTGAAATTTGTGTTAGATTCATGCTGGGGGGATGGAAGGGGGCACCAACACAAGAGAAGAAGTGTACAGCAGAGTATTGCGTACATGTTGTGAGTGCTGACTGCTGGGTAAAGATTGCATCTGTGCACTCATTAGTGAGGAGCAGGTCTTGAGGTGCTGCTGGCTGTGGTTTAATTTGTGCTTTTAGTGTCAGTAGTGGTTTGTGTGGTTCCAGTTACCACCCATCTCCTATGGTGTGTGTCCCTCTGTCATTCACTAGACAGYTTCTGCTGTCAGCAAACTGGATGGGATCAAGAGATTGCCCAAACCTCTTTGGTTTCACTGAGTTATTCTTAACTGGCGTTATTTTCCCTGTTTTTGTGCAGGAGCARCCAGGTGGTTAGAAGCATGAAAGCACCTCTATAGCCATTCTCAAAGTTAAGAGTGGGAAAGCCTTGTGTWCCCTGCACTCTTAATCTCGAGGAGAATACCTCCAGAGTAGAGATGAGGCGAGATCTTGGGTTTTCCTGCAGAAAAGCCATGYATTTGCCTGCTGGTTGTAGTGCTAGCAGTTTCATGGCCATGTAGAGATGGCAGGGCACAGTTTTTAAGCAGGTATGATGCATTAGGATGAAAGGTAATGTACTTTAAAAGAATATGAATATGCAAGTCTGTGCTTCTGTTTTTGACCAGGGTAAGACTTTGTGTCTCAAGCCATTGGATTCTTTTCCCCTAAGGATGTCTTTCACCTTTTATACAAAATACCATTACTCCTTATGAACAGTGCTTTAAGATAAGATGACTTTGTGAGCTGTATGTCTTCTGAGACACAGGACTGAGAGCAAATAGGATATCACAGAAACCTCCCTGCATGTGTCAAGTTGTGCTACTTTTCTCATCAAGCCAGTTGAACTAAGCAGAAATGTGTTGTCCAGTGGTTCTGTAAATAGTGTCTAACATCCTGAAGGCTACAAAGCTGTTTGTCTCTCTGGATGCTCAGGAAGGATTCATCTGTACTGTTTTTCAGTAGCTGGTTGTAGCTGGTGAGGGCAGCAGCTTGGTCTTGACTTACCTGATGCAATGGCTGTGGGTTACGGTGGGAGAGGCTATGAGGAGTCAGATTAAGGAACAGGAGGAGGAAATTAGGGACCTGTGGAAAGAAAGTTTATATGCGGAAAAAATACAGAAAAGTGAAAAATGGCAATGTTGCAGAATCCCAGAAAACAGTGGAGACTTGTTGGTAACTCGTGTGCTGAAGCTTTAAGCTGAAGGAGATGTCAGTAAACTGCAAAAAAGTCTTCTTGGTGTTTGCAGAAGGAAGACTGAGAAAGGRCAGCACTTGAGTCTTAGGGTGGGATGTTTTTTTGTTTCGTTATTTTTAAAGGCCACAGATAATCAAAGCAGAAGGTAGGGTTGTGTATGTCTGAAGTCAGAACAGGGATACAGAATTGTTCATTGAAGTTCGTAACCATGCCTCAAAAATTGAGCATGAAGGCTTAGGTTGGCAAACATAAGAAGATAATGACATCAAATGAACTCTAGTTCTTTGTGTGACCAAATAAATGACAYGGGTTACTGCAAAGTCAGTCAAGATGGGAACAAGGGTTTACAGCATAAGAGTTCTGCTAAAATTAGGATTGTTTTCATGAGAAGCCATTGTGGTAATACAAACTGAATTTCATATTGCAGGACTGATTGTAAAATAAATTCCTCCAGAGAAATCTGGAGAGAAGACACTAGCTTAAAAGTATGAGGGAATAACTACAGTGAAGATGTACGGAGAATTCTTAGARTACAAAATGTATGAGATGGAAGTGTGATATTGCTTTTATTATTCTGGGTTTTTTTCATTTCATAATATGATGAGTGTCTTCCCAGTATCACTCACTTTAAGTGATCAGCATAGTAGCCATATAAGGTATGCAGCCTCTAAGGGAGAAGCTGGGAAAAAAAAAACACCCTTAGACTTACTGCTTTTTACGGATTTTCTAGGGCGTCTCCCCTGAATTGGTAGTTGCAAAAACTCATTGCTGTAGAAACATCAAGGGAACTTCATGTATTCACTGCTTTTCTGGCAGAATATTGATATTATTTTTAATTTAAGAATCCTTGCTGTTTTTAGCCTGTATRGGTAGATTTAGAAACAGTTATGTGATCTTTATTTAGCTGTCACATGTATGATACTGGAGGCTCAGAGCACCTCTCTTCTTCRTGGTGACTCTAAAGC
Source organism: Alauda arvensis (assembly GCA_902810485.1). Taxonomy (NCBI): domain Eukaryota; kingdom Metazoa; phylum Chordata; class Aves; order Passeriformes; family Alaudidae; genus Alauda; species Alauda arvensis. The sequence goes on from CADDXX010000056.1 coordinate 1,992,022, forward strand.
AGCTCCAACCCAGCGTAAGTGTTGGTCCTCAGATACATCAGCTCTTACTCCAGGTTGTATTGACATCTGTGAATAAGGTGATGAAAGAAGTGAAAGATGACATTAGGCACAGATAATTCACGTAGAAAGTGTGTGTGTCCTTTTTGCTTCCCTTCAGCCTTTAATGTGTGTGAATCTCTGACTATCAGCCAGTTGTCTTACCAGGCATGAGAGCTACARGGTGTTAAAGCTTTCTGGACAGAGCACTTGTGTTATCTGTAACCTGATTTTGAAAGAAAGAAAGAGAGCTATTTCTGCTAGAGGAAGATGGAGACTTCTGTTTTCAGGTCCATGATAAGATGTTTTTCATGTTGAAGCTGAAATCATCATTTGAAATGTTCAAGGCCAGGTTGGATGGGGCTTTGAGCAACCTGGTTTAGAGAAAAGTGTTCCTGCCCATGRCAGGGAGGTTTGAAACTAGCTGATCTTCAAAGACCCTTCYAATCAGAGCCATTCTGTGATTCTACATGAGAGGAGCTTGTGTGGAGGTGAGTTGGAGACGCCAAGTCYTTCAAATCAGAATGGGCTGTTTCATGTCTTCCGTTCTGTGTTTGTCACCAAGCTGTCACTGCTGTGTGTGAGGTTTGAGCCAGTGGCAGATGGCTTCCTCTGAGAAGAGGAAAGGAAAAGGAAGAGAAGGTACGGTAGAATTGGCCAAGTCCAAAGAGTCATTCTCACTGACTGAAAGGAACTAATTATTCTGCACTTTTTGTTTCAGATTCACTTGATCTGTATAACTTGAAAATATACTCACCAAACAGCACTATACTGGACTGGGCATAGGTAAATTGTAAAGTTCCTGAGAGAATAAAAATTACTGGGTTTAAGAGAGAATGATTCAATTGTCAAATGGCAAGTTAAAACAGCCCATTTTTAGTGTACTCTTAAAAAGCCAACCCCAAATCTACGAAACTGCCAGACATGCTCTTTATTTAGCAAACTGCAGGAGCATGTCTGTGCAGAATGGGAAATGTGTTTATTTGGCCAGCTTTTTGAATTGAAACAYTATAGGTGTTGTGAAATACTGTAGAATGTACAAATGAGCATGTTGTCCAGAAAATAACATTGCAACACATGGGGCTGTTCATACACTGTGGTGCACCTCACTTAATCGTGGTGTCCCCACACAAATGAATGTTGAGATTTTGTGGATGGGACTTAATTGGAGCATTATGAGTATTTTTGTATGTGTGGTGGGGTGAGATAGAGGTGGGAATGGGGAGGAGGGAGGAGGAGCATCTGCTTCTTGTTGAGTTTTGTAAACAAAACAAAAGATGTTTTTCTGAAATTAATCTGTAACTGAATTAAAGCAGAGCAGAGTTGGGGATCAAGGTGAGCAGTTGAGAGGGGAGCTGCTGGAAGACCAAGGTGGCTTTTTGGGAAGGATGCAGTGGGAGGTAGAGTGAACCCCACAGTATCTTKTATCTTCCTAGTGAATCTGAGGACTGGTTGGGTTCCTGCTTGCCAAATAGGCTGTTTGGGAGAATAACAGATGATAACACAGCAAGGGCAGCAGGACCCAGATTCATTCACCAAATAGCACTGAATGAGGGAATAAAGTCATGCTGCTCACAAGTGTTAAAMTACTGGAAGTGCTGTGCTGAAAGTGCTGGGGTGCCACCTGCGTTGGTAAACAGGGAATATTGAAAATATGCATTGGTGGGCTTTGTAATTCCCAGCTGAAGAGCCTGTGCCTCTGCYGGGATACATCCAGGTTGTTGGGTTGTAAGAGCAGCTCTGCCCAGAGTTGCACAGCAACTGGCTCTTTTCTGACTCTGTCTCACTTCCCACTCATTAGTAGAAGCTTCATCCTTCCAGGGGACTGGAGAGCACACCTCTCTGAACCAGAGGTTCATCTCAGCTGGAGCTGATATGCTTTACAAATATACAAAGACTGTGGCATAGAGAAAAAAAAAAGTGTGCTAACCTTGCATTTACTGAAWGTCTAAAGAGTGAAGTTCTCACTGTTTACACAGTAGATAGAAGAGTATCTGTTAAGGGAAATAAACCACTTCATGTCAAAATCTAAAATGGCCACTGAGGGATTTTTTTTGAAACAACTGTGCTTTTGAAAAGTCAGGGTTTTGCAAGCAGGAGGCACATTGCACAGTGGAGTTTCACATTCAGTTCTGTCACTAGCAGCTTTTTGCTTGAGGTGTTACTTTGGTGTGTCCTAAATGTCACTGTAGCTAAACTGGAGTATTCCTTCATAGTTTCATCATAGTATTTATAGGATTTCCAATTATGAAAAATCCTGTAGTTTGTAGATTCTCTGGGGCCTTCTTTGCTAACTTTTCATAGATTCTTTAGCTAACTTTACTTCATGCAGATTTTCTTTTTTTTTGTGTTTGGTCTTCAATTAAAAAAAATAAAAGGTTAACTTTTTTCTTTTTAATACTTGACAATTTGAGCTGCTGTTTGCTTCCTTTTCATAATAAAGGCACAGCAGATAAATAGAGGCCTCCGTTCACATGCAGGTGATACCAAAGGAATTAAATACAGACTGCTGCGTTGTCTACTTTCATTTCCCTGTCTGAGAAAATAGCTAACTTCATTGGGAAAATACAGGAACTCAGCATTGTTCACCCTGTCCAAGCATAATACATAAAAGAAACTATTAATTCAAGCTTGCACTTACATTCTTCATAGCACTTAAAAGTTCCTCCAGTCTTGTTGCCAGCTGTTCCCTCTTAATTAATCTCTGTGTGTATAATTTCCTTTCCCTCTTTTTTTGTGGTATTATGCTGTCCTTTTTTGTTTGAGTTTTGAACTCTAACCAGGTAATTGGGCAACAGCCTTCTCCAAATTCTCTTCCCAGTACCTAACTTCTCTAGCTGATACAGTAGTGTACAGAGGAAGATAAAGACTGGGRAATGTGGGAGTGTAGGCAAGGGCTTTCTCTTTCAATCCCTTGTACAGATTGTCTGTGTGAATCTGGAAATTGTATCAGTGTTCATTTTTCTCTTATTTAAATATTTATGATAATACTTGAGGGAGGTGAGTGTTGTTGTAAAGCTRCTAAAACTGGGGGTTGTGTTAGACTGGATYGAGACAGTCTGGGTGCAGACTRGAGGTGCAGCRTTTCAGCACATTTACTGAAGTAGGGAAATCAGCCTGAAAATTTACCCATAGGGTATCTGTAGTTGGGTACTAAAAAAGTGCATTTGCTTTTGAAACAGAACAGATTCTGATACTAGTCTTCACACTGAGACTTTGAAAAATGGGGGAGGGAGGGTTCATATGGGTTTCTAAATAAGCATAGGATGTTAATGTGAAGCATTCTTTRTAGATGGCTCTCCTTAAAAGTTCTTGCATGAGTAAGTAACTGGAGACAGTTATTACCCTTCCACATTTGGGAGGTACTGAGGGGCAACCAAAGAMATTATTGCCATTGCATCATTTGCGTTTGTGTTCACAGGTGTAAAACTTGGTTTAATATCAACACAAAGGAGATAGTAACTTCCCTTTTCTCATTAAGTGTTGCAGTCATTTTCATCAGTACAGATTGTGAATGGTGTGAGATGTTCTTCAYATTGTGTCACTTTTTAAAGGTTTACAAATCCTACCAGGATAATGGTTTCAGACAGATGAAACTGTGRTTCAGGTTTTAGCACTTGTGRATTGYAGCATAGCAGTGACAAGGARCTGAAATCTTGGAGRGGCTSGCTTTGGATAGTGTGGGATTTCTGTCAGTGTTTCTACTAGAATGAAGGGCAGAAGAATGATTTTGATCTTTCWTGTTAGATACCAACTGTATGAGCACATAACCCTATTTGTGTTTAGTGCATCAGAACTCTGTTAAACTGAAATTAGAAAAGCAAAGTCTTAAAACTGTTTTTTCTGTCTTCATACTGAATTATATCAGAGTTACAGTGCATCCAAATAGATTATTCCTCTTCAGTAAGTCTTTCAGAAAGTGTATAATACTATAATCAACCTGTTTGCCAAGATCTTTTGTATGGGATTTTTTGTAATTAAATCAGTACTCAAAGCACACTTCAGTTTTGCTAACAGTAGTGCCTGATCAGAARGCCATGAAGAATAACAGAGTACATGGGTGGTCCCTTCGAAGAGAAGCTGATCTCCTCATTTGGGTCTATCCAAAGACTCAGCGACTGTAAATTGTGTAATTTGCTTTGAGAGCMCAAAAGCTAGTCAGTTATGTTAAGCAGTGGTTCTGCATCATCACAGAATTGAGCTGTGCTTTTCTTGCTCCATCCGAGAATTCTKTCTATAAGTGTGTCATAAATGTTCMATTTTCAAATAATTTTTTTGTTTTATTTGTGCAAGACAGGTTACATACAGGTCAGGATCCTCTTACGATAAGCATCCCACACCAGGGAATAGATGGACACAAGCAGACACACAGGAGAGCAATGAGGTGATACTTACCACAAAAAAAGGCCACAAACAGGTGGAAAAACAACCCAGGTCTTAGCACATCATCATGCTGAGAGTTTTAACATGGACAAATCCTTCTTGRGACTATAAAATGCACTATGTAGTGTTTGTATATATATTAAAATGTGTTCTATAGATATTACGCATAAATATGTAGATAAACATGGTCTTTTCTGTGTGTTTGTGTTTCAGCTATTCTTCATTTGATTGTTGCTGTGTTGTACATGAACTGCCTTGTTCTTTTCTTAGTGTTTGTCATTTCACTACAACTGGTGCTTGCGCAGCAAAAGTTTGTAGTGATGGTTTACTGCTCTCACTGGCTCTTGGCTCTTGACCTCCTCTTGTTTTTACTTTCTACTTAGAAAGCTGCTCCTTACATCAAATCTACCCAAGATGCATCAAAATTRCTTTTCCCTTAGCTTTAAAAACCATTTGCAACCCTTTATGGTTTGAGTGGAGTTGGTTGGTTGGTTTGGTTACCCCTGCCCGCCCCCTCCCTCCCCCAATCCCTCCATGTCTTGTCCTTGTTGGTCCATTTATTTCGCTCCAATTTTGCCCAGATGGTTGACATTCAGGCCAATTCAGACCAAAGGATACATGCATTCTCATCTGCCATATTTGCTCAAAATTTTCATCTGCCAAGGAGACAACTTTGTTCTTTACTGTGTCYTGAGTATCTTCTGGTCTGTGTCTTTATGGTGCCTTCTTTTGGGGACTGAATCCTTCTGGATACAGACTWAATCTGAAGTTGGGCTTCATGATGGGTGCTCAAAACTGCTCCCCCACTCCAGCAACCTGTTAACCCACACCCATCAGGAAAAACTTGAAAGAAAGACTTAAGATTGCCAGAGTCAGGTGAGGGGAGACAAGAGCCAGAGAGTTACGGGCTTTGCTGGCACTGAAAGTAGAGTGCGCCTCTGCCTGTGGCAGCTACTGTGCTCTTGGCACACCTTTCATTTTGSTGCTCCAGCCTGCTCTGTGCATGGGGAGGGTGCTTGCAGGCAGGACCGGTCCTGCTGAGTTTGCAGCCCTGTCCACAGGAAAGAGGGTTTGGGTGTAAAAGAGGGTTACCAGTGCAGCAGTGCTGTGTGAGCTGTGAAGATAAGAAAGGTGAAATGTGATGCTGTRTGGTCAGCAACTTCCATGAAAAAAAGAAAGAGGGGGCAAAAGCCTGTGCTAACAGTTTARTGGCAGCTGGGAGGTTTTTGCAGAAGTCCAGAAAGTTTATGACAGTTGTTGRTAACAGCATGCAAATCCTTATGCTTAACAAAGCTTTAGTTAGCTATCAGGTGACACTAACTACTGACATGGTGCTTAACTCTTATGCCAGAACATGTATAGCTGAACAAGAAATATAAAACCGAGGTTGCTTCTTGCCATTTCTGGGTGAAAATGCCATCAGAGGTTGAGGGGGTTTTTATGGTTGGTTGGTTTTTTTGAGTTTGTTTTGTTTGTTTGGTTTTGTTTTTTTTTTTTTTTGTGCATTACTGCATGTACAGAGAGCTCTTGAGGCAAGACTGACTTGCCCAGGACTGGTTCCTCAGCCGAGGCATTTTCTGTGATGTGATGTGCTGTAATGGTTTAGTCCCTGTGGTTCTGTGGTGTGGGTGTTTCGTGTGCTGGGGCTTCCGGCATCCTGTGGGACGGCCTTTGCATGGCCAGGCTTCAAAGCTCACTCCTTCACCTCTGATTCATGCAGCAGTTGGGGCACTGACATTGAATCCTGCTATGTTGGAAGTGAAAACGAAAGTCAGTTGTCGACTGCTTTTAGAGAAAACTATACAAAGAATTTCCTCAAGGAGCCCAGAAACAGGATTTGGCTCTTTCATGCATCTTTGTGGGAGGGAGTGGTCAGAGAGAGGAGGAAGCATTGGACATACTAGAGCCAGCATGTATTTCGGGGATCACTTATGTTTTCACTGATGGTAACTTTGTTTTTCAATTACATGACTCAAAAATGGGGCAAATAAATTCCTAGTATTTCGTGTATAGTTTCAGAAGTAAAAAAAGATTCTGGGGTAGGTGGGGCTCTGCTCCATTTTTCTTTGCCATTCAGTTATCTTACACATGTGTGTAACTTCAGTTGAAGTCAGAAACTCAGATAAGTTCAAGGTCAGACTTTTCCAGATCATGACCTCTACTGTCTCGGGTATGAGCAAGCTGTGCCAGATAGATTCTTACTTGGCAATTATGTCTGCTCAGCAGTAACAAATGTAGCAAGGTACTAAAGAGTTTTTAATGCTCACTTTGAACAAGTTGATAAAGCATGATGGAAATGAGCCAGAGATGAACAGAGTGCAGTTTGTTAATAGTTCTGCAGCAATTCATGGTAGTTTGAGTGTTGCCCATCAGTCTAGTTCCTCCCTCTTGTAGTCAAAAGTACCTCTGCTGTGCTGTAAAGAAGTGGAAATACTTAAGTCCAGTGGTACATGTTTCTCCTTTACTTTCCTCTTTATAGTTTCCACCATCATCAGCCTTCATCATCCTTGAATTTCTGGCAGCATTCTGCTTTGATGAGTCTGAGCCAAATCCCCCAGTTACTCCTCTGCAGACTGCAGGAAGGTGTGCTGGTGCTGGCAGGTGTCCCTCACCCTGCTCTGTGCTAGTAAACATTGGAAGAGATGTTAAGTGGCATTTGCCAGGAAARTATCTAACCTCTTAAGTGTTTATTTCATTTTRACTTGAAGAATGRGCCTTAGATGTAAGTACTAAAGATMTTTCCACTAGTGGTTCTTGACCTGTGTCTTCATCCCTTCRTCTCTTTGTCCTCCAAGAAATTAAAATTCTACGTATTTTGTATGTTTTTTCTAGGTTATTTTCTTCCARCTGCCCAGTAGTTCTGTCACCTTGCAGACTGAGAGGGTGAAAGTTGAGGAGGCTGATACAGAAAATATGAGTAACAAAACCCGAAGAGGGTGCAATAGTTGTGTTGTATTTGATGTATTCCCCAAAACAAGGCCTGAGTAAAAGATAAAGTTTCTTGAAAACTTGATTTACATAACTTGCGAGAGATGATTATCAGATCAGTCAGGCACTAAGGTGAACATGCATGTGTAAGTTTTCTCATTAGTCACTCTTTCCTTTTACTCTGAATTCCTGTCCTTCTGTTCCATGATTTAGTGGAGCTATTAAAAAATCAAAACAAACTAATTGCTTTTTTCTTCTTTTTTTTTTTCTCCTAATTTCTTTCCCAGTTCTGATCTACCTCTTTGCAAATCAGGTTTATTCCCTCACTCTGTTCTCTCACCGGTAAGTATATTCAGTCTTGGCTGGGGAAGAGGCATGAAATTGTCGTCTTCCTCTCTTCCCTCTGGAAAGTTTATTTGGCAAGTTAATGAATTTCCTTTATTCCCAAGAGCAGCTCATAAAGGGGAGATTTCTTCTCCCGAGGGCAGTGAATGTGAGGTGATTGCCAGAGCATTGTTCTTCTAAATAGCTTATTTTTCTCTGTGGCTGAACCCTCCCCCTCCCCAACTATTTTTAGTACTGATTAAGTGATAATTTGTGTTTAGGCTTCCTTGAAGTACCCAGTAAGTGAATGCCGATTCGCCTGTGGGTTTGTTATTCTGGGCGGAGCATCAGCAAACCCCTTCTGTGAAGCTCGGGTGAAAAATGTACCTCAAGTTTTCCCAGGAGGGTACAGGGATCCCTTAGGCCATCTTTCTACTGCGCAATGCCGCCAGTATTCAGCTGGGCCGTTTGAGGTGGCGAGAAGATGGATGACCATGGTGAAGTGGCTCACAGTTCATCTGAGCAGAAATGTCCAGCAGCAGGGCTGCTCTGGCACACAGCTTTTGGATGGCTGGAGTGCACAGCTGTGGGAGGAGGTGAGCCAACAGCCTCTCCCGACGCTGATGTTTCTGGACTTCATCACACAGAGCACTGTGTCCTGCGCTTGAGAATGAGGCCCCCTGAGATCCAGTGTCACCTCCCCCAGTCCTTCAAGGCTGATGTACGTGTTTTGTGTTCCTCAGAGCGAGTTTGGTATGTGGGCTTGGCCATTCTGGCCTGCCTGCCTTGCTGCCTCTCTGAGGAGCTTCCTCCCCTCTCCTGCTCTCGCTCAGTGCAGCTGGGTTGTGCCCTAGCTGCTGCTTCTGCCTCTCTTCCCTGCTGTGAAAGGCTTRTGAACCTTGCTGTTGACCTCTCTCCTTTGCAGAAGTGTGTGTGTCTCCAGCAGTCTCTGTGTCCTGGAGGAAGTGTTGCTTGCTTTCCCTGGCCAGGAGCTCAAGTAGTCGCTGGCCCAGTTGCCTTGTCCTGGTGGGACTGAGTAATTTGTGCCAGTGAGCCCTTTTGGAGGCCTRTGGGTGTGGCAGGTGTGAAATGACTCCTTAGTGGACAGTTCCCAGCAACTTTTCAGGGTTCTTTCAGTAATGTTTTCTAGGTGTTGTAGAAGTTTGCTTCACCTTGGGCTTGCAGTGGTCCTGTGCTGCATAGCTGGAGACAGCTGGGCAGTTCTGTTGGGTTCTGGGCTCTGGTCATCCTGACTCTGAGGAGCTCTCACCTGCAATAACCTGCCAGGTAATTGCTGTTGAAAGATCTACTGATGCTGTTGGGCTGTCARCTGGGATTAGTTTCTTTTGAAGTACAAAACTCTCAGAAGTATTTACAGCAAAAGTATAATCTGTGAGAGTGTTCACTGAAGTCAGCCAGCAGTTGTGCAGAAGACTGTTCTCTCAAGCTAGCCCTAGGGCATTAGGGTAAATAATGGTTGTTTTGTTAAAAGTAGAAATATCTCCTTAGGAGCACCTTCTTGCAGAGGGTCCTTYTTAGTGGGGAGGAAGTGAAGGCCTATGCAGCCATGGCATAGGTGACCAGGACACTCTGCCTTGCTGCTGTGATGATGACTTTCTGGCATGAATGTCACAGCTGCTCTTAAAACCAGTTCCTTGTCCAGTTCCTTCCTATTTTATGGTTTCTCACAGCCAATTTTTCTATTCAAACTACTCATATTTTAGTTTATTTCTGGACATAAGTGAATTAAAAATTCAAAAAGCTTCTTGTTCACTTTGAATGAGAATRGGCTCCAAGACCTAGGAGCTTTAGCAATGTTTCTGAAGCATCTGGAGTGGAGAGATGATAGGGAAAAGGACCTGGGTGGTAGTGAAATAGCATAGATTTCTCACATATACTCAGTTCAAACTCAGTTTTTGCCTTACAAAACCTCCTGTAGTGTTGACACACATGACCGCTGCCAGAGCATTGGGACCACACCTGGGCTCGGGTTAATATCTTACRTGGGCAACTCATATCTTTGGTAATCTAATCCTGGAAAGATGTGAGTGGTCATGGGCCAGAAAAGAGCACATTGATCAAGCCACCTCACCTGTAAACACAATTTGAGGTTGCTCCTCTGCATCTTGAGGTGCACAGTGGAGATGCTGAAGTCTCCTGAAACACAGCTCTGCAAGCTTGGGTGGTTGGGGTAGACCCAGCTGTGGCAGCATTGCTCTTCAGGCTCTGTCTGGGAGTAGGGCTGTGAGATTGTGGTGCATCACAGGCACTTGCACTCTGTATCAATTCGTGCATTGAAATGTAAAACACTGACTGTAAAATACTGCCCRCTCATTTGCAGTGTTGTTGGAGCAAAGATTACCACGAATGTCCTTGTGGTAAACTTGCTGATACGCGTTTAAGAAAGTGTACTGAACTTAAAACATCTTCTGAATGATCTTGTACTGTTTAGCAGGCTGAAGCCCATCTCCTCCTGCTTCTGGTTGCATCAGAGGTGTTTCAAGTGCTTTCACTCTTGCACACTTCTCTTAACCATCTTATTTTGGTGTGCCCTGGTAGCTCTTTATGTCTCTTTCTAGTCAGCCTCTCCAGAGTACCCTAAAGTTATGGCAGAATAGCAAAAGTGTGGAATTTGGGCTTGCTTGTAAATTTTGGGGTTGTCCCCAGGTTTTCTGGACAGGAATGCTTTTGCTCTGAAGTGGTGCAAAGAATTAGATCAGCAATGCTGGGARCATTTCATTGCTATAAACTTGCTTGTGTTTGAGAGGTTCTCTCTGCAGTCRTAACTTTTAGGTTGTCTTAGTTTTAGAACAGAAGATTAATTTTTGCAGAAACAGATTACACTGGTGAAACTTTCTAACTAGCTGGGAGTAGGYAGATGTGTGAATTTTTCATATGTGTTCAAAAGAGAAATATTTTCTTTTTTTCCCCATGTAGTCAAAGTGAAAGTGAGCATTCAGACTTGGGGAACAGGAAATAATAAACTATCCTTTTCTACACGGAACAGGACTGCTGCTTCTGCCAACTGGCCTCTGAGGGAGCCAGTGAAGTTGTCAAGTCCATCTGTTTTCATCCATTGACAGTGCACCGAGGCAGCTGGAGGTGCAGACACACAACAAGCTYGGGAGGGAGGGTGGGGTTTATTTTTCCTTCCTTTGCTTCCTGAGCAGCAGATATTTTTTCTTGCTCACTGACAGCATCACCATTTCAACCCTGTCAAGATTTCGGTAGATGGAGTGATCTGAAAGGGATGGAAACTTCTCAKCTRGAAGTGTTGAAGGGGCACCTCAACRTTTGTCATCTAAAGAARMTGGTCTCAGCCTCACATRCATTTGTTTCAGTGTCAAGCTGCTGTTACTGACCGGGTTGCTGGGAGAGTGGGTGAAACRGTGACCATTAGGGGCTGCAGGCAGAATCCTTAATTTAAACAGCAGAATGGTAATCTCTTTTTGATGTAGTAAAGGTCAAAAATGGTAAGGCTGCTATTAGCTGACTCMATCCTGGAAGAGATGATAAGAAAAGTAGTACTACCAGAAGTAGGACACACATAATTTATAATTTATCAGTGTATGGGAAAACACATTTAATGTCCTGCTGTGCAATAAATGTATCCACTACAGGATCACCAAAGAGCGATACATGTTCTTTTAATTCACCYTTTTTTCACCTAGTTAAAAAGAAGTTGCCTTTGTTCTTTATTGTCCACTTGATCTAAGAGCTTTATTTCCTGTGCTTGTATCTGCGGGGTTAGAAGAGTGCATGAAGAATTGGAGCCTGCCTTGAGGATTACATATTTGCCACCACAGCATATTTAAAGGTGTGCCATGAAGTTCATATTGCGGGCAATTAGCGAAAACTGTTATTTCTGAAACATGAAAATGCGATTAGCTGAAGGCAGCCTGGAGGAGTGTGCTGGCAGCCTSTCGGCTGGCTCAGGGAAGAGGCAGGCTGTTGTGGACGTAGGCAGAGAAGTGCTATCTCACTGCAGTGTAGTTAATGGAACCAGACRGAGTTGTGGCATGCCTGCGTTCGGGGGTCACGGCGGTGAGGGATGCCATGATTCAACCTGATGTAGCAAGGGAGCCTTGGCAGGAAGCCGCTGTGTTTATAAGAAGCAGAGTAACCACAATTGCCAGCGGCCTTGAAAGATTCCGCTGTGGCTTTTGCTGTGAATAGCAGGCACGGCTGCTGAGAGCTCGGGTTAGRAAAAAAAATAGATACCAGCAGGAGACACCGTGTGAAGGAGACATGAGTTCTGCCTCCCAATAACAATAAAAATCTGTGGTTCTGCACCTGTCGTGGTTGTTGTAAGACGAAAAGGACTGAAGATCAGATAATTCCAAAACACCAATTACGCTGATCTGTGGGAGGAGTGGGGAAAGAGGGACAGCCACCATAGTTCTGGTTTGTTTTCAGTAGCCGTGGAAAAGATGGACCCTTACAGTGTACTGCTCACTTTATTGGATTAAAAGACCACTCCTATCCGTGTTTTTGTTCTGTTGCAGAAATCAGATGGGGTTGTTTTTATTTTAAAATGCTTTCTGAAAAAGATAGCTGCATCAGCCCAACTGTAGAAGTAATGTCTTAATCATTTGACTGCCACACAAATACATCTCACTTGCAGCCTGACTTGGAATTTAGATCAAAACTATTAAACAAACTCCAAGTTCTGCAGTAGTTTTTTTTTTTTTTTTTTTTTTTTTTTTGGTTTTTTTTTTTTTTTGTACAAGAGATGTGCTTTTCTGTCTTAAGGGAAGCAAAATCCMTGAAAGTTACACACCTCAGTCAAGGCTGACTCTATCCCAATGTGTTTTGCAGTGTAGGTAGATTATATTTATGCATAAAGCATCAGATGTGAACTCCCTAGTCTGTGGCTGTGATAACAAATGAAGCATAAGAGCCAGGATTTTTGGCTGATGTGTTGTGAAACAAAGTGTCAGTCAGYTTTGCCTTCTCAGTGTCATTTATGTGAAAATGGTTTAAATTGCCAAAGATAAATTGAGARTTTTTGGCCAAGCTTTTCCACTTCAAATCTGTTTCTCTACCATGAAGGAGGCATGGGTTTTGTTTTTAACCTGCTATATTATTCCACATAAGAGGTGGTATAAATCAACTTTCAAAAGAAGTTTTGTTTTCTTTGTTGGCTTTTCAWTCTGCGGCCTATTAATCTCTCTTTCAAGTCTTGGGTATCTTTCTCTGGTGTGTTACTGTGAATGCTTAAAAGGATGCTGAGCCTTTGTGGTACCAGGTTCAGTCCTGACTTGTGTTTCTTCCATGTAAGTATCAACTTCTGTGAGATTCCTCCTATTTTGTAGCTCTGAGCTGGGCTTGCTGTGATCCTTGTAGGGCTGGGTATCTGGTTGCCAAAACTCAGTGCCTTGTGCTGCTTCTGCTGTGCCTGGGGCATCTCTCCTGGCTTTGCTTGCCCCTCCCARGGAGTCAGGACAAGGGCAGCCTGCCCCTGCCACCCTTTGCTAACCTGCCACAAGGATATTTGAGATGTATTACATAAGCACAGTGTGTGAAATCCATGCAAGAAGGGRTGGGGTGGGGGGAGTGCAGAGAAAGTTGCTGTACATTTGTAGTTTTGTTCTTAGTTGGTGCTTCTTGGCATTCTGAATCAGAGGGAAATTTGACAAAATGTAGTTAGTTTTGAACTTCACTGGTGTTACTTGCTTCTTCAGGAGTCAGGAAAAAGAAAACTTGAGCTTGGTTTGGTTACTGCTCGGTTTGAATTACTAGTATGGCTTGTGGGTTGGGCATATGAGGAACCCTCCAGCTGGGAAGGGAGCAACAAAGAGATGGAATCTGGCTAATCTACACCTCATTTTGTAACTGAGTAACTAGATTAGAGTCTTTTTACCTGGTACCTTGCTCTTGCCCAGCATTCACAAATAACATGCAGTTATGGGTGGTCTRGATACCTGATAACTTGGTCAAACATTGTGGTGTTGTCACATCCTGATGGGTTGCAGAGGTGATGATGCCAGTCCCCTGTCTTGTGATGTCTTTGTAGAGAATGTGAAATTTCCTTTCAGAGGTTGTTGATGTGGATTTTTGTTTGACTTACCATGTAGTAAATCCCTGGGGAGCAGCATGTGTAAGAAACCCTTTCTCTTCCTCTCTGATACCTCTGCTCTTGTGATGAGAAAAACTAMTCGAACCAGAGTCCTTGCCACATTGAGACTGTTACTAACAAGACATTTTCCATGGGAGCTTTGGACTTTGGACTTGATGAATTTGCCCAGATTGCTGTTTACTGTAGAGCACAGTGCAAACCACTCATGCCTGGATGTCTTCTGAAGGGCAGGGATTACTGTAATTTGTGTGCTAAGAAATGAATTTTGCAGCTGGCTTGGGTTTTGCCTTTGGATTTCGGTGAACAGTTCCTGACTGCTTTCTTGTGTTTGTAAATTTACCAGACTTGGGAAGTGCCTAAAACTTTGTAGAGGTATTTTTGGTGTTGTTGTTGCTTTTTAAGTTGTTTTTTTTATTATTTCCCTTTTGCTCCCATGTGGTACAGATCTGAAGCTGCTGGCTTGGAAAACATCAATWTTGCAGAGCAATGTAAATACATAGGAGGCTGTGATGCCATTAAATCTATTACAATAAATTAGTCATGTAATGTCTTTATGGAAGAGCTAAAATTCAGAGTGCTGTTTTGCATTGACTCCCTAACTTTCTGAAAGCCACAAGAGTCTTACATTTTTTGACGATTTTCTTTCCAGCCTTAAAGACGAGCTTTGAAATGAATAGCAGACATAAAATCTAGCCATTTTAGGACCTCTCCAGCTGGATACATAAGTTCTGAGAAGACCGCCTCCTCTGAAAATCCTAGCTGACAGTGCAGATTTTGTTTAGTTTTTTAATGTTCCTGGGGCTTGGATTTTTTTGTCTGTAGACTCCAGAGTTGGCAAAGGTGAGACTGAAGGGTTTGCAGCAGCCTGAAAGAGCCTGTGAGGGAGTCAGGGATGCATTGGAGATGGGACACCCTTTCTCTTCCATGCCTGTGTCTGTCCTTGGTGCCAGGGTTTTGGTGGAGCACTTTATCTGGTGAAACAAGCCTGGGTTTACTTTCTTGTTGGTGTGGCAGGATGTGTAACTGAATGCAAAGACCTGAGGGTRTTTGGATCAGGAAAGATGAGAAACCAGCAGTCCCAGAGAACTGCTCTGAGAGATGGGGGAGTGCAAGTGGGTGTGGGGAAAGGTGGTGGGGAGGGACAGGCACAACRCATGGTGTGGGAGTCTTGCACTCTGTCACATCTTTAGACATTGTCCTCCAGTGTGAAGGAAGAAGTTTACAGTCCCTTGTGTGCTGCTGGCCTGGCTGGAGCAAGTGACAGCTGCCTGTGAGAGCATGAGCCAGTGGTCTTTAGTAGCAGACACCCACTAGAGAGGTTTTTTTCTCTCCTAAGTGAAATTTGTSAGGTTCTATGATAAACTTCTGGTTTTGGCTGCTCTCACCTAACTGTCCAGAGCTTTCCATTTAGGTATTTAGCTTCAGAAGACATTGAAGAACTATTTGGTTGGGCCTCAGAGATCTAGAACTTAAAAATGGGTTGGTAGACCAAGATACGATTTTTGGAAGTTCAGAGCGAGTTCTCTTTCTTTCCCTGAAGTCTAAGGGCAGAAATGCACTATATCTTAGGAGCCTGTACATGGATGAGAAAGGTACAGTCCATTTGCCAAATCAAAGAGCAGGTCTGATGACAGAAATACCAGTAAGGGAAGCCATGGMAAGTAAGCATAATGATTCAAGAGAGTTTCCCAGCCCAGATGTTTAAGTGAAATGTGAGTTTCTTTTTTAGGGGGGAGGAGAGGAAGAAGAGAAGATCTTTGAAGATGTTTTGGTGGTGATGGTTCAAGTCATGATTGAGAACAATTAATTCAKTTGTGGTCAGGGTTACATTTTTGCCTCTTCTGTGCTTCAAAATTGGGCAGAAAGCTGTAATTTTTGTCTTTGCCAAACCAMATTCTGCTTTCCATGCACGGTGTAAGTGTGGGAACTCTAATGCTGAATGGTAGGAGCTTCCTGCTGAAGTGGCTGCAAGAGAGTTAGGTTGGCAATTCTCGTGCAGCTCCAGGGTTCTCCAGGGTTGGAGTGTCCAATTTAACCCCCTGTCATTAATCATATTACCCACTTTCCTTTTTGAGTATCTTCTGTTCTGAAGAGAGGGGCTTCATATTGCCCCTCTATTAAACTTCATRTTGCTCAGTGACTGTAAATATCTCCCTGTGTTTGGGTCTGTGATGCAGTAAGCAGTTAACAGTTGTGTTATTTTAAAATKATCTACAGTGCCTGGAAGATGACATAATGCCTAAGTGACCTTCTCAGGTGTTGCCTGAGGRTTGTTACCAAATACATTGCAGTTTTGTCTTCCTCTTTGGGGCTGTTTCCTGTTTGAATGTGGTGGGGTTACAGCAAGAGACTTTGGTACTTTTTTGCCCATTTATAGATCTAAAAGAGTGGGAACTTTGGGTTCTTTTGGGAATGGCAAGAGCACAGGAGGAGGGCAGAGCATTCCTTGTGCAATATATGGAAAGCAGCTTTGAAGCTTGGAACTACATTTCCAGATACTCAAGTTGTAATTGCCTTAAAATATTAAGGGAAAAAAAAAAGGGAAACTGCTTTTATCTTGAGAGGTGATTGAAATGAAAGGAGAATATTTGGGGTCTATAGCTTATGACAGTTAGAAAACCCTGAAAAACTTGGATCTTCCCCTATATAGTATTTTTTTCTAGTCATCTAGAAAACAGAAGGTGCACATAGTGTGTGTTTATTTTTATACAGCAAGACATYTTGGATGAAGTGAGTTGTAGCTTATCTTTTCTCCTTTTTGACTTTTCTCAGTTTCTTGCTACAGACTGTCTATTTCCTTAATGATGCTTAGACTCATCTAGATCTTGCTGCCCTGTTTTCCCTGAGGCCATTATCAAATCATCCATGTTCTCATGACTAAAGATAAACAAATGTGCAGATGCATGTGAGGGACAAAAAGAAGAATGAAAAAACTCCARATCCCCCCAAACACTGCAGTGCACATGTGGTTTTTCCCAGGAGAGATTTAATAGACTGAGCCTAAGATGACACATATTAATTATGTTTCTTTGCATCCTTTTAGAAGATGCTCATACACTGTAGAGCAAAGGACCTGAATTCATTCTATTTGTTTAAATATACTGGTACCTTTTACATTTTGCTTTCTTTATGGTCAGGGATTTGAGATTGTTCTATAACTGCTTGATCTTTTTTCCTGCCTGAGGCAAACATTTTAAATGTACTAASAATGCATGAAACCCTTTTTGAAACTCACATTTTTTTCTTATTTAGAACTACTCATACACCAGAAAAACATATCAGTGTATTGTAAGAGAGGCTTTCCTCTTAGTACCTTGATCTCTGTAGTTGTGAAACCCCTTACAGGATAATCATCTAAAATTTCTGTGACAAAGATTTGGCTTCTTAATGCCAAAGCATTTCCTGGATTTGGTTTGTACCTAKTATTTGTCAAGACAGTGGCATTTGTTTTGATTTCAAAGCAGCTCAGTTTTCAGCTGGAAGAAGTCTGAAGCTGTATTTTTTATTCCAGACAAGAAGCTGGAAGGCTAGCAATGCGTTCTCCCTTCTGTGCAGGCTTCCTATAGAGAGCTGCTGAACTGCTCAATTCTTCTGCACTTCGCTGTGTACTTAAGTAATTTGAAATGTTAATGCTCTGGAAATTATTACTTTGGTTGTTTAACTGAATTTGGAGATCATRGCATGAAGGTGATCTCATGCAGAGTTGATATGTTTGTTACATAAATCTATAATTTATATAAATGATAAATATTTAATGCCTTATTTTAAAGGTAAGTTAGCAATAAATGGAACTATCTAGAAGAGAAGAGTTTTTACT
Organism: Alauda arvensis; assembly: GCA_902810485.1. Taxonomy (NCBI): domain Eukaryota; kingdom Metazoa; phylum Chordata; class Aves; order Passeriformes; family Alaudidae; genus Alauda; species Alauda arvensis. The sequence goes on from CADDXX010000056.1 coordinate 2,009,589, forward strand.
CTTCAAAATTCAAAATTACTCTTTTGAGATCAGTTTACCATTTGCTCTTGATATATTTTATATTTTGGCTTTCAGAATTGAACTCAGGTCAGCTGTGATTCTTTTTCTCAACCATTATTGAGGGATGTGATAAATACTTCAGAGCTAGGAGGTGATGAGTAAGAACTGGAAAATAAGGGAGGTGGTTCAAAGAAGCAGTGGGAACCAAGCAGAATAAAGGGAACCATAAAATATCCAACAAATACTGATCTAGTAGTATTAAAGAAACATAAGTCTTATGTCATGCAGCATGACTCCTTTTTAAAAGGGGTTTGGAATGGTTACAGAACCTTGAAATGACCAGATCTAGACTTGTTTTTCCTAACTGTGTGTTGGAGGCCATGTCTRCGTGAGCAGGTGATGTGCAGCAGCAGATGGAAAAGAGGGGGAGCAGGYCCTTATTACCTTGTTGGGGTTTGGMGTACATTTTTGTGCCARTTCTGGTTTAGCTTTCTCAGAAGCAACCCGGTTTAGGTGCACTGTGGTTCCCCTGGGAACCAGGGTGAGTCKAGGCCAGTGTGCTGGTACACAGGTGGTCTCTGTTGGAAGGTCTCTCCAGAGATGAACACATCTCTAGGGGAAGTATGGCTCTTCTGAGTCTCTTGAGTGTATTTGAAACTTAGGATCACTAAACTAATTAGGATTGTTTGGTATTTAGAGCTTACATGTAGTGAAGCTCAGCTGCTTGAAGATTGGTAAAAAGTTGCTCCTTTTGCTGGCRGGGTTTGTGGTCTTGTGATGTAACTCTTGTTCTCACTTGTTCTGATGAAAGATTTCTTGCACATTAAATTTTCTGAAGTTTAGAGCAGATGCAAATTTACTTAAAARTGCTTCTTTTCCTTCTCATAAACGTAAGAGGTCTCACTGCATTTATTTACTCTGAACTTGCTTTGTGGAGGGATTGTCTCTTATCTGGCATCCTTATTTTGCCTGGATATTCCTCAGGGCACACGGATGAATCATTTATCTCTGCAGAGAGTGAGACACTTCAGATTTTTAACAAACAGTATTGTGGCAGAACTTGTGCTTGTTTTCYTTTCCTTGGGAATTGCTGCTGCATAGAAGATGAACCAAGTAGGATGTAGCTATACAAAAACATTCGCCCCTTGCCTTTCTGTGTACTGGAGGATGTTTCTGGGAGTCCCAGTGCAACATGCCATGTACATGCTGTCCATTTRGGCTGTAACCTTACAGAGAGGACCATTCTCCCATGTCCCCTCGCTTGGGCTCTCTGTGCCTTTTGGCACCTGGAGAGTCRGTTAATTTTTTAGAATTCCTGTAAYTCCTACAAGCAGGATGTGTTTCCTTATAGTAAATAGATAATTGGAGCTTTAAATGTGTTTTATAATTTGTGTATCTTGCTTAATGTGTCATCATAATTTGGACTTTCTCGCCCATGTAATAAATGAGCTGCAGAATTGTATAATTGTTGGCTTACACCATAATTCGTATTTTATTTGTGCCTTGGACCAAAGGGCAAGGGAAAGGCAATAAGTCATGAAGGGTTTAAAATAACTTGACTTAAGTCAAACTCTCAAAAAGTTAATTCTCAGACAGTGTTGGAATAGGAAATTGTTTGAGGATTTCAAATGCATAGACATGCAGCATGGTTAATTGTCWTAAATTTCCTTAAAAATAACTCAAATTTCAATTACCTATTACATGCAAATTACGTGGGTTTTTTGTGCTATGTGCAGGTTTTTGTAGCACGAAAGAGATTGATTGCCCAAGTGGATTAATGCCTCTCATATTTGCAAGTCTTAGTACAGGTCAAAAGTGAAATAAGCCATATGTGTTCAGAGCAGACATGTGCATACATCACAAATGCTGCACAGACTGGCCTGGTTTGAGAGTTAGGAGCTCCTTTTTTCTGTAGGAAGGATCATGCGAAAATCCAAGTGTATATGCAGTATAGATTTAGCCTTAATTGTTACTGTTTTTTAATTATTATTTGGATTAATCCCCAAATCATTCTTACTGGAGAATTTCAGTCTAACTTTTTTTCTTTTTCTAAATAAAAATTAAAACGTATKCTGCAATTGTGAAGTCGTATAGCCACAGGATTTGAAGGACTTGCGTTGTCTGGCACTTTTCCAGCTAGTCCAGCTGTCTTCAGAGGAACTGAGTAGGCTGGCAAAGTGTGGTGTGAGCTCCTTTGTTAAATGCATCAGAGAGTGAAGAGAAACAGGCAGTAGCTGTGGTAAGGGCTTTATTGTATGAGTACTTTCTGTCYTTTTATCTTGATCTCCTAAAATTCTCTCTTCTTCCAAGGCTTCCCTTTTTCTGTGCCAGCTTTCCTGAGGATGTTCAGACATGGCAAGCCTGGAGTTACTCTCTGCTGTCTTCTCAGGAGCTCCTGGGGGAACAGTGTGAGGTTCTGTTGCATTTTTCTCTGGATCTGTGCTGCCCTGAGATGTTCTGCAAAAACACATGACACAGGCTTTGTCCTGAGGGTCTCCAGCTGCAGGAATGGCCTCTGAGCATCCTTCTGGAAGGCAGGAGCAGCTTTCTCAYCTTTCAGTCATAATGTGTAAGGGATAGGATTTCTGAGACTTGTTAAGACTGCTGGTGGGTGTGGGACTGGGGCTCTCAGGTGCTCATTTGACATGGCTTACTTGGAAGTATGGATGAACAAATACAAAGATTAAAGCAAGCAGTGAGCTGCAGGTGTGGACACTTCAGCAAACACAGCCGAGAAAAATCAATTTTTCACAAATGAAAGAGGAGGGAAAAAATCAATAGGGAAAGGGCTGTTATTTTCAATTTAAAGCCAGAGGAGTTAGGGTTTGATCTTGGAGTTTATGCATTCCTGTTCTCATTCACATGTTGCATGGCATTTTTATTGGGAGAACTGTAGACTATGTTGTGTAGAGATCATTAAATATAAATGGTTGAAAGAATGTGAAATGCTCCCCATCCTTATTTATTTATTTACTCATCTGACTGCAGACATTTCTCCCACTGTAGTTATAGTTAGCTCTTGTGGATGCTACCTCCCTGTATGCAGTATTGGAGTGCACTGAGATTTCTGTGCTGTGAAGTCCACCAGCCTTTTCCTCCTGCATGTTTTGACAATATTTAAAGCACACAAATCAAACTGTAGTTATTGATCTGTGTTTGTTTCTTTTCAACAGACTGTGATTCCATCTGTCTACCTGATGGTGTGTGAGTGCCCCACAAAAACATGACCAATATTTTAAGCAGAAATACAGAACTCAACTTTGCAGTACAATCTGCATGAGGTCTGGTAAATACAGCCTAAGTATTTACCAGGCAGAACCAGGTGGAATGCAGAGGACCCTCTTGTCTCATCTTGGTGCAGCCTGCTGTAATGGCAGGGCAGAGTGCCACTTTTTGATGTTAAAAACGGAATTTTTGGCTGATTCTTAATTGCTAAATTCCACATTGCCCAAATGCATGTCTGTGATCAGTGTGGGAGCCATGCTACCTTGGAAATCCCCTTGTCCAGGAGGYAGTAGGCAAAAGCATGTACTGATTCCTCTTTCTTTACTAAAGCTCTCCCTGCTTGGAAGCAGGTGCTTGCTGGGTCTTGGCTCCACTGGCAACTCAGGAAAGCAAGCAGAAGTGATCATTAGGAAGGTACTGCCAAATTAATGAGTGATCTGCAAAACTAGACATCTGCCACTTTCTTTAATCTATGGTAACTATTTTTTCTAGAATACATTTTTAAGTTAATTGGGATTATTTCTCTGCTGTATATTACTCCAGCTATGCCAGTGCAAAAGTCTTTTGGGAGAAGCATCCTCACCCACTAAAAGCTTAGAAATTCTGTAAAGATGAGTGGAAGAAATAAGTCTGTCCTGGCTTGTATCAGTTAATTTCTTTGCTAAAGCAGTTTACTGCTTAAGTGCAAGAATATCAGGAGCAGTTTAGCTGAGGAATGTGTAAGTGCATGTGTATGTATGTATTTGTATGTACTCACTCATGAAGATGTATAGCATGTGTAGATGGATATGAAATACATCAATAAGGGAAGGTGACCTAGGCTTATTTCCTTTAAGACCTGGTTAGAGGTACTGTGCTCAGGTAAATGTGTAGCCAGCACAATGCTGTGGCAAGGGGGAGCTAAAAAGCCCTTCTAGATCTTGTGTGGGCTGTGACAACCTCCAGAGATGCCTGTTCCAGTGTAAATTGTCTGTAGTGAGAGTCTAGGACACCTTGGGTCCCCACTGATTACTTTGATTAGATGCCTGACATTAGGGGGAAACAGACATAGACTGTTCTGGCAAAAATAATGCAAAAGGTAGGAATTCTCAAATTGAATGMGGCAACTAAATGTGACTCTGGCTTGCAGTGGGGTGTGTCTGAATGGCTAAGATGCTCTTAAAAATGCCTCTTAAGCTGATAGGTAAAGGATTTTCAAACTAAACCATAAGAAGCATACAGATGGCAAACTAGTTAGAATGTGAGACCATGTTCCCATATTCGAGGAGCTCCATTGAAAACCTGATACTCCAGCCTCACCCCATCATAAGTTGCTATGTACTCAGGTGTTCAGGGTATGTGAGTTTTTTATTGTGCCCTAATGGGAAACACTGAGTCTGAAGACGGAACCCACTAGCTGGGACAGATGTGCCTGTGACAGAACCCTCTGGCACATTGTGTTGTAGGTGGAGAGTGCTGGGAAATCACAGCTCAGTCCTGTGTTACTCTCCCTGCCTTGGCAGTTGCTTGAGGTTGTGCAGCTTTTTGTCCCTGCAGCTTCTGATGTGAAGCTGGTTTGTCTAGTGAGGGAGAGTTGTTGCAGGAAAAATTGTTGCCAAGTGTTTTGAGAAAGGTTCACTACCGTTCTGAATCTTTTTTTGGCTGAAACTGAATGAAGATATGAGAGACAACTGGGCGGGGGGGAAGAATAATTTATGTTAGAAAAGAGCTTTAAGATCATTGAGTCCAACTGTTACTCTTTGTGAATACTGAGACTAATATTTTTAGGGAATTCTTAAAATATTATATGTGTATGCACCTTGTGGGAAAACAGCCAAAGAAGCTGGAAGAAAACAAGATGTTTACTAACCAGAGAGCAGAAAATACAGAAGTGTGCTTGACCCAGAGGGCTGCTCCACTTCTAGGTGAGGTTAATAATGGCWGAGGGAATAAAACTCAAGGCTTTAAAAACAGTCCTCAGCTTTAATTGGCTGCTGTCAGGTGGGGGCTGGAAAAAGCAGGAACTTCTCTAGGACAGTACAGGTCTCTCCTGCTGTGTGGTTTTATCCCTTCCACTGGGGTTGCTGTAGTAGCTGGCAGCTGAAAGTACTTTCAAGAAACTGTTCGTCAAGTAAAGCAGCAACCTGTTTGCAGGGTGGGCTGCCATGCACCTGCAGAGCTGGAGCAGGAGTAGAGTAGATGTTATTTCCTCTTTCTGTCTTGCTACTGGTTTGATAAAACACAGAATAACCAGAAATACTGGTATAATGAAAGTATTCCTACCATTCCTATCACCATTTTATTATGCTCGTAAATATAGGACATTGCCAGATGTGTGTATTGTAGGACCACAAACATTACAACTGTGTAACTTGATAGTCTGCATTTTTTCTGAATTATTTTGTCTTCTCGCTTCTTTGAACACAGTTCTTATCTTTTCTGTAGCTGGCTCACCTTCCTACTAGTGTCTTACATTTATGTGATGGTTCCTTTTTATGGTTCATTCACTCACCTTTTTGTGTGTCTTTTCATTCTAGTCTCTTGCTCCATGAATATGCATATACAAGATGCTCTTGCTATTTAAAAACTTGTAAAATCAATAGATACAGCTTGTCTCAATGACTTCATTTTACTTCCTGATAGTGGTTAACTCACTCAATTTTCTTATCCAACAATTTCTGTATAAGCAGAAGCAGGAAAAAAAGGCCCCACTACACTTAATAAAACAACAGCAACTGAAAAGACTTTTATTCATCAGAGGAATATTCTGAAACGTCCTTATCTACTTCAAAATTTTCCGTACYGAAGGAGAGAGATTGAAGTGTACACAATTTCTTTTGTATTTTGTCTATCTCTTGTCCTATTCTTCCTTTCGCCCATCATTTTTTACTTTGTATATTCTGTTCTTGTCCTCATGTTTATCCATCGAGTACTCTTTTCCCTTCCTTTGTCTGTTATTTTTCTTTTTAGAGAGGAGGTTGTACTGCTGCTGTTCTTCCTGTACCTAAAGGTAACTGTTCCTGCTTGCCATCTCCCTCTCTTTGTTTTCCTCTGTTAGTGARAGACTTGGAGGACACTCCTGTGCTCTTGTGCAGCTGCGTTCTTTGTTGCATGGCTGATGTGCTTGGTCTGTTCATCTTCTTACTTCAGGGTGAAAGTGTGTGAGTGCCTAAACCCTATTGAAAAATCAGTGTATTGTTATGTACTGATGAAATTACTGCCTCAGTGCTGGTTCTTGGAGCTTCAGAGAAGGATCTGGTCTAATTACAGAGCAAGGCAACTTGGTGTCCTCCAGGGCTGGTCATCCAAGGTATGCATGAGGCTGGACCTCAGTGAGGGTTTTGGCAACTTTCTTCAGTGAGTATCCAGATGCATGAAACAGCACTGGGAAGGTGGGTCTGCCTTTGCTGCATGACTGGTTGTGCTGTGGGGCCTTCTGGGAGAGTTAATCTCTTGTTCATGGCTGAGAGAAGCTGAGTGTGGGTTTTGACCCTCTTGACCCAAGAGGAGCATCTTGGTCCTCTCTGCAGCTTCTGATGGTTGTGTAGGGTGGTGCTGACTCCAGGTTGCTGCTGCTCTGTTTTAGCCTAGAAGAACATTGTCAGCTCTTCTCAAGTGAATAATACTTGCTCTTTTGCTAATTCTGGTCAGCTCTTAAAAGTGTGCATGAAGGCTTTAATCCTGCTGTGAAGTGCCTCTCTCAAATTCCCATCATGGGCTTTGGGTGCCAGAGCCTGAGGACTGGGTGCCTGTGAGGTGGGAGCTGCAGTGGGGGATGTGCGGACACTGCTGTGTRCTGGATCTGATCTTCAGGTCTGTTTGTAGGTGCCAAAGAATTCCACAAAATGAGGAGTTCCTTTAGCCTTGTCTTCTGAACATCATAGTTTWTGGGATCTTTTTGCTTGTGGTTTTGATACTAGAAGGTAGTTGGGATTATGAATAGCTAGCTGCTGGTGAAAAATCATTGGGACAAAGTCAAAATGAAGCAGTTCGATCTGTAGTTTGAAGGATACTTCATTGCAAGAAGTCATGAAAAAGAAAGAGAAAAGCTTTTAAAATGAAGGCTGAGATAAGCACTATCAGCGAAAGGACTTTAAAAATGTTGCAGCTTGCAGTCATAAAGATAGGACATGTATAGAAGCAGTTGTAGATAATGGTTTACCTTGAACTGTCCATTTCTTTTTATATTGTTACCATAAAAGTTTTTGATAATTTTAAGTAACTGAAAACCCGTATTTCTTTACAATCTCAAGTTAAATATGTTTGCTGGAAATCCCTGTCTTCAGGGACTGACAAGTCTCAGCTGTAAAAATGTGTTCTGAGCAGAAACTTAGCATGGGATAACTCAACAYAAATAGTCACTTCAGATATAAATTACTGGCTGCCTGTGGAAAACAAATTAACAGGACTGGAGAAGATCCACTGTACTGTACTGCAAGGAAGGCCTCTATATAACAGAAATTATGTATTGTCCAGAAAAGGAAGCTAATGGTCTAGATGTGAGTAGAGTTAAGGTGTTGCTCAGTAATASTAATAGCTTTGATTACCTTGGAGGGATCAGCTTTCTTAAAGAAAAAGAAAATACTGTCTGTAGAGACCATGCCAAGCTACTCCTAGATGTATGTAGGAGTGTGTGCTCTCCACTGGCTTAGGAGTTGGGTCCAGAATGCTGCTTCTCTTTTGCTGGATCTACAAACAAAATTTGGAGGTTTAATTTTTATTTTATTTTATTTTCCTCAATAAATAAACATGTAATTTAAATAAAGCTTTTGTGCTGCCTGCTGTCAGAGGCCATGCATGTATAGATTTGAATGCATTCACTTGTATGGAAGCCAAGTGCTGAAAGTCATCACAGCATATTCTGCCTGGTCTGGGATTGTCTGGTCTTTGTTGAAGTGCCTGTTGGCATTGTATCTGACAGACAAATAGCACTCRTGGGTTAATTCAATTTGCTTCTGAAGTATCTCTGTAAAGTACAGAGAGAGTGTTAGGAAATACTCCTGTGGACCCTTCATATCCTTTTTTTTAAGAGTTCTTTTTATGTTTCACTTACTGCTTTGGGAGTACAATAACGTTAAGGGTTGATCCCAGTGAAGTTGAATGAGAAAATGTATAGATACCTCTTTCAACAGTAGATGAGTCCTGAGACTTTCAGAATTACAGGAAAAATGGAGTGATTACAGAGCCAGAGAACGTCATTCTGCCAGCTCTTGCTGATGAATTCTTGACATCTCTATCTTGATACACCAATCTAAAATGCTGTCTTACATGATTTTAAAAATTCATGCCACTAATGAAGAAYGTAAAAAAGTTCTGGGAAGTTTTCCAGTTCTGCAGTAGCAGCAGTTTGTATGTTCTCAGATT